>AWOL01S0009805.1:48409-65599 GCA_000715115.1 Nicotiana otophora | reverse complement strand
CTTAATAACCTCATCAGGTTTCTCCCCGTGCTCGGCAACCTTGTTGGTCGTACTTTTTGCACTCGTGGGATTGTTAGAAGTAGAAGGAATAGTAACAAGTTTAGGAATTATACAATTCATGGCCTTCTCTGACATATATCAACATCATTTCCAACTTCACTTTCTCAGAAGACTACATCTCTATTTGTGATGACCTTCTTCTTTATAGGATCCCACAATTTGTATTCGAACTCTTCATCTCCATATCCAATGAATATGCACGTACTAGATTTATCATCCAGTATTGTTCTCTGTTCCTTTGGTACATGTGCAAATGCTCTGCAACCGAACACCTTCATATGCGAGTAGGACACCTCCTTGTTGGTCCAAACTCTCTCAAGGATGTCAAATTCCAAGGGAACTGAATGACACATATTGATCAGGTAACAGGCTGTCTGAACTGCTTCACCACAGAATGACTTAGGAAGTTTAGCTATTCTGAGCATGCTTCTCACCATCTCAACAATGGTGCGCTTCATCATCTCGGCGATGCCATTGTGCTGTGGGGTTCCAAGAACTGTCTTTTCATGTATGATACCATGACTTGAACAATACTCTTCAAATTCCCTTGAAGTGTACTTACCTCTATTTTCACTTCGGAAATGCTTTAGCTTTCGACCCATCACTCTTTCCATTAGAGCATGAAACTTCTGGAAAACTTGAAACATATGATCTTTAGTTTTCAAAATATAAACCCATAATTTTCATGAAGCATCATCAATAAAAGTAACAAAATATTTGTTACCACCCATCGATTCAATTTCTATTGGGCCACTAACATCAGAATATACCAAATCAAGTATATTCGATTTTCTTTTAGATGATGTCTGAAATGAGACTCTATGCTGCTTACCAATTAAACAATAGTCGCAAGGTTTTACCGTTGTACCTTTCGCTTAAAAAAGGAGTGATTTCCTGAAAAGAATGTGCAATCTTTTCTCGCTCATATGACCCATTCTTTTGTTACACAAATCTACAGAAATATCATCTTGTGCCGCGTTCAATTCACCTTGGAATATTTCTGCATTTTTCCTGTACAACGTGCCACGAGCAACTCCATTTGCAATCACCAATGATCCTTTGGCGAGTCTCCACTTTGTATTTGCAAAATAGTTCTCGTATCCATCCTAGTCTAAAGCAATTCCAGAGATCAGGTTCATCCGTAAATCAGGTATATGTTGCACGTATTTTAGAACCAATGTGCATCCGACATTTGTCTTGATACGAATGTCACCGATCCCCGCAATCTTTGAGTAACTCGTGTTACCCATTCTCACAATTCCAAATTCACCTGTTACATATCTGCAAATAATTTCTCTTACCGATGTGGCATGGTAAGATGCTGCTGTATCAACCACCCATTACTACTCTGGACCTGACAAGTGCATGCATTTCTCTACCTCATTTATAAAGAGGACAACATTACCATTGTTTTGAACCATGTCAGTTGTGTTGTCATCATTCTTCTGGCCACTGCTTTCACCTTTGCCCTTCTTTGGATTTGGGCAATCTATTTTAAAGTGACCTGGTTAATAACAATTGTAGCAATTTCTGGCACTTTATTTGAATTGTTTCTTAGACTTCCCATGAGCTCCAAATCTAACATAATTGCTCGAACTCCTTTGATAACCCCACGAAGCTGGTAACGAGTTCAATAGCAAGATGGCTTTATATTATTCCTCGATTTTCACTATGAGGTTGGCGAGCTGTGTGATTAGTCCATTAAGCACATTTAAATGTGACAAAAGGTTAGTACCTTCACCCATGTGTAGGGCGTATATGTCACGACCCAAACTGATAGGCCATGACGGGCACCCAGTACCTTACTCAATCGAGTACCAACGTAACATATCTTTCTTATTTCATGTATACGACATATGTCTACAAGCCTCTAAGGGTACAAAAATGTCATAAAGGTCATGACAGGGCCCTGCTATACTAATCAGTACATGTCCTACACATACTGACCACATAAGCAACTCCGAAGCAAATGGAGCGCACCAACACCTTCCGCTGAGCTGATAGCCTACTTGGAGGACTTTCAACCTCTCTATCAGGACCTGCGCGCATGAAACGCAGCGTCCCAAGGCAAAAGGGACAGCAATACAAATAATGTACCGCATATGTAAGAAATGCAAATCTATAAATAATAGACATGAGAGAAACATGGAGTAAAAGACTCGACATGTATGTTTGCATAGCTCTGTGAATCGTTTCATTTTTATAATGTCATGCATATGCATATAAATGTCATACCATGCATTGGTATATGCGTTCATAACATCATCAAGCCTCTGAGGGCATCCCATCATATCATTTCGGCCATTGTGGGCAAATCATCAACGTACACCAGCTAATCAGGTGGTGGTGTGTGTATAACGCCGTAGACTTTTCCCATATCCCATATACATATAAGTACATATATATACATGTATATAATGCCATCTGGTCATCGATCAATGTACATGTATAAATGCATGAAATGCATAAGAAATACGTTAATAAGATTTTCTCGGAAATCATAAAAATAATATGCTTGTCGGATAAATTTTATCCATTACGTATTATTCTGAGACCCATAACAGAAGATATAATAATAATTCACATCGGGAATCAAGAATATAGACACCCTTAATATATCTAGGAATAGAGTTATTTATGGAAATTATGCATTTGCTCGTTTCGTTGGTGCCATATAGATCATGCCAAAAGAAAAGAAGGGATATCCTTAACATACCTGAATCGATTCTCGTAGAATTTGCAATTTACGCTTTACAAAATCAATCAACTAACGTTATCAATTCTTGATACGGATTTGTTTTACTCTTTAAAGAGCTCACGATCAGCCACTCTTCTATAAGAGATTCAGTTTGGATTTTTAAGGCAACATATGAATTCATATTGATGAAACATGAGTCAAACAAGTTGTAGGAATATGGAAACTCACGGCCAGCCCACTCCTTATCAGATTGAATTCCATTCTTGATCTTTAATTCTTGGTTACTAAGGAATAAGCAAAGATTAGCTTGTATTGCTAAAGTGCATATATTTGTGTAAATCACGTTCAAAAGGCTTAAAGAATGCTAAAGTGCATATATTTGTGTAAATCACTTTCAGAAGGCTATAAGAATACTAAAGTGAATACATATATGCTATTTATGTTCGAAAGGCTAAGGAGAATATAAACCTTGTTGTGTACTCTTATAATGTGACACCTTTCCATGTATTATATGAGTTACTTAGTGGATTTTTAACCACTTCCTGGGCTGCCATGTTGGTGGTATGATCCATCAACCTTGTCCAATTCTAATTAATTACCAATTAACTTGGTAATTCCCCACTAATCCAACAATTAACCAATTATCCACATAATTAAGAATTATCTCAAATTACTTACAATACCACTCACTTTTAACACACTTTATCACCTTACTATCATGGTCATGTGGTACCTTGAATGGCAGTAGTCCATAAATACAGGGTATTATAGCTTAGACCATATTTTACCACAAAATGTCAAATTTTGACGAAATTCATTTTCTTTGGTTCGCTTACCCTCTCACCTTCACGAATTTACTTATCACTTGTTTGAAATAACATATTACTTATAATCCCAAAATAATCTCATTCCTGAACTTATGTTGCTTAACGTATGACGAAACTGTAACGTACGAAAAATGCAGGATGTAACATCTTATTTACGAGCTTATATCAATATACTTATGGCGTACTTTCACATACGAAAACATGGGGTGTAACATCATTCCCCCCGTTAGAACATTCGTCCTTGAATGTTGACTGACGCACTTATCATTTTCATAACTTATGTCTTCCGAATGATTTATTATTCTCCTTGCCATTTAGGCAACTGCTCTTTGAATAAATCCAAAGGCCAGGGCATTCCCCTCTTTAGGCCTCTTTCTCACACCACGGTCTGTGGTCGGAATTCTTCCAATCTCGTAACTCTTGTTACCTTTCGCCCTGCAGCCTGTAGGACTTTTTCCTTGCATGTACTCCTATGCGACTCTTCCCTTTAGCTTTTAGCCAATCTTTAGGCTTCACTTTGGGAACATATACAGAACTTGATAAGATGTCCCTCTGGGCATCTAAAGGTGTATTGAAGTTCTTCGGTCGGTACTTTATCAAACTTATGTATATTTCCATATCTCATTTCGCATTTTGTAATTTCTATCCATCCATTGTTGCTTTACCTCACTGTTGATCTACAATCTACCACTGATATCTTGAAACTTCTTACGTAAAACATTGCCACTAGGGCTTACACTGCATCGTGGAACATTTGAAGTGATTTTCCTGATCCACCTTGGGCGATACTATACTTGCATAACCATATTTCATATCATAGTCATCCCAATGTGATTCACTTATGTGGGTATTTTAAACCCATGCAATTCATGAAATCCTCTTCAAATCATTACTCAATCGAAGGCCCAATCGTCATCCTTTATCTATCAAAATTACACCCTCATTGTACTATCAGGGCAACATTCCACCTCTGCTAAATGCTATTAGCCTTAACCTCCTTTGAGTTCATTCAAGCTATACTGAGCTTTATATAACTTAGAGAAACCATCAGCTCTTCTTGTTTTCATGGGCTTAATCCTGAGGACTTATCCATTTCTCATCACCTTCTCACTTGCCCTTTCTTATCCTTACTTCTGTCATAAAACCTTTTCGTTTTACTATACATTATCTTATGACCTATAGATATCTATTTATACTACTCGCAACCTTCCTTCAACTTGTTTGCACCATAGATTTCCTTATGTTATTCTGGAACATCAAGCGAGACATCACATTGTCTCTAACTCCTCTTTACTCTCTTGGCTAGATCTTTTGGTACCTAGAAATCATAGGCTTGAAGATATGCCACTGGCGATACCGCTATCAATTCTGGATACTGAATCCCCGTGCTTCTAGCCTTTTATCCAAGTATGGACTATTCATAGCCTTCTGCATTTGAGTATTTCACACGTTGTTCACCTTTACCTTACTACCTTAAATTGTTGCATCGTATCTTCTATCTCTTTCATGACCTCCCTTCCACATAGTTGTAATTCACATCCATAACTTGAAGCTCTATTATAATACTTGCACCTCTGGTGCATACACAATCCGGTGGAAGCTTCGTACTGACTTCTTATGAGGCTGGTGCTTTTCTAACCGTCTTTATCGTAGGGCCGTTATAGAATATGGTTGTTGTACTTTCTCTCTTGTACCGATGATATTAAGAGTGATCCTGCAATGTTCTCAATCATGATTTCTATAATTTTCTTGGTCCGATAATCAGACTCCTTTTTTACTTCGTTGTTGTAACGTTTTAGTTTCCTCTTCCTTCTGATCAGTCTTTATGTAGGCTTAAGCTATCTTCTTATCTATGGCTCACGGTGTTAGTTATTACTTTAGCCTTTCATAGGCGCTATGGAATATCCATGATACACTCTTCTGATAATTCAATCATTTGTCTATGCCCTAGGCTCAACTCTTTCTTTTAACTTATACCGGAGTCTTCTATGACTATATGAATGTCAACATATATGGTGCATGGATATCACTCTGAAGTCTTAAGTGCATAATCCCTTTTTTTCCATCTGAGCTTCCTTTAAATGTAACCTATTACTTTTTCTAGTCTTTCTGCCCCTCTGTTGCATGTATACTTAGCTAATCTTAGTTCCCACGCATGCCGGAATTTTTGTGCAACTCACATGGTCTCGAATATTACTTTTGATTTTTCATCCCGTTCCTTATCCATGGTAGGTTCCACTTCTCATGGAGTGCATACAATGTTGTAGTGAGACTGTTTTTATTACATGACCATTTCCTCCTTAGGTCACTATGCTTAGGTTGAAGCCTTCTTCCTTATTTCCTCAGATAGTCTTTCGTTGTAGTACTTAGGGAAGGCCTTCTGGCTTTTTTGAAGCTGCGAGCTTATTACATCGTATACTTGACATAATTTTTGATGTTCTTCCTTGCCTATAATTATCCGTAGTTACTTATTTCCACGCCCTTCTGCTTGTAGAGTTGCTCCTGAACTGATATTTTGACTGTCTTCCCAGTGAGACTATCTTTTATTTCCATAACATTCATACAGAACCTTTAACTACCCCAACTCTTATCTGAATATTTCTCAAGGGTTATGATGTCGTATCTGTGAGACTAAATTCCTCATGTTGGGGTTCACTATATGCGTCTTACACAATTTCTTGATTTGTCTGTATCCTCTTGTCTAGCCATAACTAGGCTCTTCCTGAATCAACTACTAACTACTCATTCGCTCATTGTCATATAAATATTATGCATAATCTTTCATGGGTCATTTCCTTTATCTTAACTTACGTCCCGCACTGGATCCTTATCTATCAATAACATCTCTGGCAGAACCCTTACCTCCTCTCCTTGATGTCGTGTTTGCATAATGTTTTAGAACCATAGCACATCTGTAGGATTTGAATAAATGCAATTTCATCCCTTTCTCATTTTTATCGCATTCTTCCTTTACCATTCCATAGTTACTAGAACCACTTAATTCTGACTTAATGCCACATCACACCATATTCCCCCCTTTAAGGGAGCACTAAGATTTTGTGCTACGATGATCTAGGTATAGATGTTTTACCTTTTCATCTTTTGCATCTTTTCACATCATCGATGATCTTTACTCGCCTCGCGGTAATCCTTTTTTACCAAGGATAACGAAATTCCTCACTCGCGAGGGTGACACTTGGTGTAACCGGCACATACAGTCCCTTAAGCTTAACTTTGCTCACCTTGCTTTCTTTAGGGAAGCGTCTTCCTGAATGACCTTTAAAGGGTATTCTTCTGTCCCCCATTCTATTATCGCCAAGACATAATCTCTGAAATTCCCATGATGCCGACTGTTACTCAGTCCCTAGTTCATGTTTAGTTTTCCTTGTTCATCGGTCCATACTGATTTTTATTACTCTGGGGTCTAACTTATCCTTCTAGTATTCGCGTTGGAGTCACAAACTTATTTCTCGAAATGAGGATATGACTTTATGGCCTATATTCTTTTGTTGTCTCAAGGCCTGTCACCTCTCGTCTTTCCCTTCACTTGACTATAGACTTTGTAATACTGCCATCTTTTGATCTACCGTTGTCATCCATGTATCATATCTTACTCATAATGCTTCATTAACTCTTTTCTTATTTCCCGCTAACATTTATGTCTATCACTTTATTTTGAAAACTCGAATAAGACATTCTTATGTTCTTAGCTCCCTTTTACTCCATCCGATGGCTCTTCGGGTTGCTTAACATTCTCGCTCTACTAGGGACGCAAGCTATACTAAGATAATATTTATCCCTTCCAGGCTTTTAGCGCCTATCTTCTGAATTTTTGATCACGCTAGTATTCACATCTAATTGTAATATTCTAGAATGCACCATCTGAGTGTATCATAAAGAGATCTTATTAGCACCTTTGTAATATCCTTCTGAAATGCCAACTAACACAAACAATCCATTCACCATTTTGGGTTACTCTAACCCCAGCCTGATCTTGATATCCTGTCCTTTTCTTAAACTACACTTGTTAGCCCCCAATAGGGTATAACTGAGATGGGTGTGGCTAATTATACATACCTCTATTATTGTTGAAGGTAACTTAAAAGGCTTATATTCCCCTGCCTAAATTGGAAATACTAATAATCTTCATTAGCTGGGCGCCTCGTACCCTTCTTCATCTTTCTTCTTTTACTTGTTAAAACTTGTATCTATCTTCTGAATCTCTCATTGCCTTTTACCATAGGGGTGGATAGATATTCCTTCCTTAAGGATCCTTATCAAAAGGCTTACACGTTTTAGTACACACACGATCTACTGAAGACCTTACATTTATCCATCATAAGCATCATGCAAAATGTGTTCCTCTGACTCAACTCTTTCACAACCACATGCATTCTCTTACCAACCATCTTTCTAGATGTAGGCATCATCGTATTATGAATAAGATAGAGTTTAGGAAATTGAGTTCCTACAACTAAGCTCTACCACATGATCTAGAGCAAGAATAAAGAGTGACAGTCCTAAATGCCATGTAGCCTCCTGCTTATAAGTGTGGTGCACAACACACCCATAAACAAGACTCTACTAGACACGGCTTCGCCGAAAGGCTCCCTTCTTCACGGGACTCCTCCCATTGTTAAAACCAGGAATATGCCACCTCTTTCAGGATGTAGGAAGCCAATACCACTACCTCCGTCTCAGTAATACGCATAACTCGGAGAGTTTTGTGCATTTCATCAATGAAGTCCTAGGGGTCCTCCTCTGAGTTAGTACCCGTGAACACTGGAGGATCCAACTGGAGAAACATGTTCACCCTAGAACTAGCAGAATTCCCTGGCTGACTGTAAGAAGCGGGTGCAACATTTTATCTCTGGGCTTGGGAAGCCACTATCTGAGCCAACATCTGTATGGCTCCCCTAAGATCAACATTAGAAACACCAGAATCGGAAGCTGGAATTGGTGGTGGAAATTGTATATCAGTTGGAGGGACCATTGCACCCTTAGTAGGTGTAGGGACAGGTGTGGTCTAATAAGTTGTAGTAGAGTCAGGCAATGTAGTAACTGGAGGAATATTCTCACTCCTTGGTTGCTCACCCGCATCATTAAATATAGAATCAACTGCCACTCCCGGGGTGACATTGGCCCTTTGACCAGTTCTTGGGTTCTTCTTATGTGCCGTATGCTGAAAGTTAGAGCAAAGCACGAGTTAAAGAAGGAACAATCTTACAATCAGCTTTATCGCACGATCGAGAACATGAAAGAAGGGTATTATTCCTAAATTCCCATGTAGCATCCTAATTATAGATGTGGTCGACAACACACCGATAAGAAGGACTCTTCTAGACACGGCTCCGAGACATCCTAGGATACTTTAAAATATTAGGCTGTGATACCAAGTTTGTCACGCCCCAAAATCTGGGAGCGCGACCGGCCCTCAACCGAGTGAACCCGGCCAAGTATACAATACCAATTAGCCAATAAGGTGATCATGTTAACAATACCAGTTCATTACCAATAGTTTCATCATTTTAAAGTCTCAAATTTTACACACATTTTTCATAGTCTAAAATGGAACAATTAATACAACCACAACATAACATTGTTTGACCTTCCCAGCACCAATATACAACCCACACTATGCCTACGGAGCCTCTATAGATGAAAAAGAGTACTATGATAATGCCGGCAACAAGGCCCGAGCTATATTTCAAACACAGTACACAATGAACAAACGATACATGACCTAGAAATGAAGTGGGTCTCACCAAGTCAGCTGGGAAGAGGGTGTACCGCTGTTACTGATCAATGTCTCCTGCTGTGGAACAAACTGCATTCATTAAAGAAGCAGCGCCCCCGAAAAAAGGGACGTTAGTACCAACGAAGAGCACTAGTATGTATAACTAAACACATTCTCAATTGAATGAATAATATTACGAGGAGGAACAATCATAAAATCATTGGAACCCTCGAACAATACTAAAACATCAAGTTAGAACCACATAAATGTTGAAGTAAATTTCCATATTCTTAAGTTGGAGATCCTTAGTACCGATGTATCATCGTTCACAATACAATTATTCACAATACCAATACCACCGTACGTTTAGCACGGAGTCCGATCACGACCCGATCAGCTACGCCATCTCAATAGAGACATCAACCACAATCACTCTCAATACCAATACCACCGTACCTTTACCACGGAGTCTGGTCACGACCCGATCGGCTAGGCCATCTCATTAGAGACATCAACCACAATCACAATTTCAATTACAATTTCCAATTCAAACTCCAGCATATGTGGAGTATGGTGCCCGATCACGACCCGATCGGCTAGGCCATCGCATTCGAGACATCTACCTTTTTATATCAGTTATTTCATTTCATACTTCTTTCACGTCTTTTCATTTCATTGGCACTAGTGGCCACAATTATAAAATCATTCTAGGAACTTGGCCGTATTTCATAATTCAAATTCTTTTTCCACTTTCAAATGTCATCATCGTCATCAACAACAACAAGGCTTTTCAATTCAAGACTTTAAATACTCATGGGAGCAACTAAGAATCTTAGGCACATAGAGACCTTTCACACAATTTGTCATAACAACCTTCATTCGAACTTGAATTGAAGTCTTAACATTTTCAACACATATCCCACACTTTGAACACATCCTCAAATTATAAGATAACATGATAAAAGCATTTGGAATTCATATTGAACATATATCTATCAACACATGCATATTCGGAATGGCCAATTTTATAATGATCAATCCGGGACTTACACAAATTACACGAACACCATGGGATTCAATTCTAAGAGAAGATTTTAGCCAACATACCACAATTAATCTTCCTTAAACTCTAAAATGTTCCAGAATTCTCAGCAACTTCAATCTATTTTAGAAATATAACAAGTGGAACCAAAATTAGGAAGATGATCATGGTTCTAGCTCATTTGAGCATTTTATCAAACACTGGGTGTGCATTAAGGTTTCAAGGTCCTTTTATGGAGGATTCCATCATCCCAGAACCCATTCTTTACCATTTTTAGCTCACAATATTCCTACACCCTTTGATAACACATGCATTAGAAATAAACAACTCCCATACCCAAGAATTGTCTTGCTAATTACCTATTTTTAGATAAATTTCGAAATTTAGGGCTAGGGTGTAGAATCTTACCTCTAGGATGAAGACCTAGTGAGTTTTACTTGTTAATATTCACATATTTGAGCAAGAATTGAAAGACAATTTGTTGAAGATCACTCTCCGACTCTAGGGCACTCTCGCACTCTCAAAATATCTGGATTTAGCTCAAAAATAACTTAACCCCTCTCTCTACCTGGCCTTGGGGTTATTTAATGGGCTTCTATGTGCGCGGCCGCGCACCTGGGCAAGTGGCAGCGCACACTAGGCAGAAACTCCCAAATATATGCGGATGCGCATCTGGCCGTGCATATGACATAGGTCTAGTACAATGACCATAACGTTCTGTATACATATCCAAATGACGAACGGTTTGATGTGTTGGCAACAAGACTCAAAGATATAGACTAAGTCTTTATAGTTTGGTAGCAGCCTGCGTTTGAAGTAGGATGTTGTGCGAATTGAGACATCCTTTCCAGGTAATGTATCCAACTTGTTCCACACAAATTCTTTCCATTCAAAATGATGTGGTTCTATCCCATGGGTCTCTTTTGATACTCGGACATTTTATTCCAAAATACTATTGGCGCACCTTAAAATCTTAAATCATTAGGAAAATTTAACGGGGCCTTACACTACCAGAGGACAAAAATCACATCAAACAACATCAATTCTACAAATCGTAGCCTAATTCAAGTCTATTGAAACTATGAACATCCGACTTCCAAAACTAATGTCGATTCATACCAAAACAACTCCGATTGACCTCATATTTTGTGCACAATTCATAAATGACATGGTGAACCTATTCCAATTTCCATAATTGGAATCCGACCCCAATATCTAAAAAGTCAACTCCCGGTCAAACTTCTCAATATTTCAAACCTTCAACTTTATAACTTTTGCCAATCCTAGCTGAAATGAAATAAAGACCTCCAAATCACTATTCAGACATACTACTAAGTTCAAAATCACCATTTGGAGCTTTTGGAACAATCAGAACTCCATTCCAGAGTCGTCTAAACAAAATTAAAACTACGGTCAACTCTTTCAACTTAAACTTCCAACCTTGGGACTAAGTGTCCCATTTAACTCTAAAACTCACCCGAACGTAAACCAAACACCAGAAGAAAGTCACATAACCATAATAAAACATAGAGGAGAAAATAAATAGGAGATCATAGAAAAAATACTTAAAATAATAGGTCGGGTTGTTACAGCGATCACGAGGAGTAAGTCGCAAGCACGTAGAGTGTTCTGGATGGCAGGCGAAATGTACTTCGAGTTCGTGAAGTGGTGATGTATTTGCAAGGCGTTGGATGGGAGTGGTCATTGTGATCACGAGTAGACAGTCGAATTCGCATAGAAGGGTGAGTTCAGCTTAGGTGTCAGGCAGTAAGCCTTCGCGACCGTAATGTGTTTTCCGTGTTCATGTAGTTCAAGAGTGTGTTGTGCTTTGTGTTTGCAATCATGAGCTCGCGTTCGCGTAGAGTCTTTTAGAGCACCAGAAAGTTTGTTCTTCGTGATCACAAGGATACGTTCGTGATCACAAAGTGTATGTCTGGGCAGACTATTTAACATCTCTATTTCATGGATATGGTCAATATAGCACATTTTGAGTTAGAGAGCTCGGTTTTGGGCGATTTGGGAGGGGATTTTATCACGATTTGGGTCAGGGTAAGTACATTTTACTCCAATTTATTTATATTCCATGATTCCATCATTGTTTGTAGAATTTAATTGGTTAATTAAAGTGAAGAAATTGGGGATTTTGGTAAAATATTTCTTAAAGATAAAATTTAGGATTTGAAAGTCATTTCAGGTCAGAATTGGATGAAATTGGTATGGTTGAACTTGCAAGTGAATGGATGTTCAGAGTTTGTGAGTTTGATTGGATTTTAAGGTGCGGTCTCGAGGTTGAATTTTCGGGTTAACTTTTTGATTTTGATAAAGATCGAAGCTTTATTGTTTGAAGTTGTTTTCTACAACATTATTTGATGATATTAAGTTGTTTGTGACTAGATTCGAATTGTCCGGAGGCCAATTCGCGTTGGAAGGGATTTTTGGAGTATTGACTCGCACGTTTTGAGGTAAGTAACATATCTAATAGGATTTGAGGGTAATTAACCCTGGGAACTATGTTACATAAGACATATTGAGGTGACACACATTCTTGGTGACGGGAATGGGTGCGTGCACCAAAGTGTCCATGATTAGGGGTGGTTTTAGACTATTATGAGATTTATTTTTCTATCGTGCCTTGATATATCCGTGGCTTCTCGACTTGTAAGGTTAATTGAGCCATGATTCATGTTAGAAACCATATATAGGCTATGTGCTATTTGTTCGAAACATGATAGGGCTTGTTCTTGCTGTTTATGATCTATTTGCCTAAATTGCACTCATAATCTCAGTCAGGATACTATGTCTGTGTATGATATCTTTGTCTCAGTACATGTTTATTTGATTCTTCACATGTTGTTGGTGCCTCATATGTGTAACACTGTTTAACTGAGTTTTGTAAGATGTGATTATCTGAGACTTGACCAGTCAATGACTGAGCTTGTAGCCGATTTGGTATTGATTTTGAGGTGACACGTACGCCATACTCACATTGGGCTAAGTGTTATTGTTTTGGAGTGACATGTGCACTAGGCCCTATTATTTGGACTATGTGATTATAATTAGAGCTTGGGCAAGATCCGCCTCTTAGGAGTCTAACATGCCAGCAGTGGGCGCAGGCATACTGTTTTATATACGTGCTTGATGATGGGCAGTTATGCCATCACCCGTACAATGCTAAGTGTGATTATTCTTGATGGGTCCATAGTGATATTATTTAGTTGACATGCATATGTGACATGTACTTTTCTCATGCTAGCAGGTAAATTAAATTTATTATCTGTGTGAGGCTTTAACGGTTATATATGGAAAGTATGCCTAAATTCCTGATATGCGAACGAGTTGAACATGATATTATTGATCTACATGCATACACTGTTTTTCCTTTTTATCATGAGTTGTTACTGGTTATTAATATTGGTATTTGTATGTTTCTTCTTAGTTCGTCACTACTTTAAGACCAAGGTTACTTTTGTTACTTATTTCATGGGGTTGGTTGTACTCATACTACACTCTGCACTACGTGTGTAGATCCAAGTACTTCCGGACGAGGTGATCTCTAAAGTTCTTGTAATGACATGATTAGTCATTTTGAGTATTGTAGCCACATTCCCCTATTTATTGTCTCATCTTTTTTCATTTGTGGTTACGTGACTTGTCGGGGTGGTTGGTTTGGTTCTGGGTGAGTTTCGTAGTGAATTGGGACACTTAGTCCCAAAGTTGGAAGCTTAATTTGAAAGAGTTGACCGAAGATTAACTTTTGTATTAACGACACTGGAACAGTGTTTTGATGGTTCTGATAGCTTTGTATAGAGATTTTGAACTTAAGCATATGTCTAGATGTGAATATGGAAGCCCGTAGGTTATTCTGACTTGAATTGGTGAAAGTTAGAAAGTTGAAAGTTTGTAAGGTTGATAGGTTTAACCAAGGGTTGACTTTATGGATATTTGGCTCGGATTGTGATTTTAGGAAGTGGCATAGGTTCATTATGTCATTTAGGACTTGCATACAAAATTTGAGGTCATTTTGAGGTGTTTAGGCTTGTTCGCCGTTAGTTTTGAATTTGGAGATGTTCATTAGTTCATTAGGCATGAATTGGGATACGATTTGTGGTTTTGTTGCTTGATGTGATTTGACGCTTCGAGTAAGTTTGTATTGTGTTTTAGGATTTGTTAGTGTAAATGGCTGAGGTATCGAGGGCTTCGGGTGTGTTTCGAATGGGTTTTAGACTTTCTTCATGTGTTGGAACTTTTGATTTCTATGCTTCTGGTATCCTTCTTCGCGATCACGAAGAATGGGTCGCAATCACGTAGAGTCTTTGCTAGGACATGGGTTTTTTTCACTTTGCATTTGTGAAGTGAAGGATCCATTTGCGAAGCCTTGGGGTGTTTGTTGATCGTGAATGCGAATGTCGGGCCGCGTCCGCATAGAAAGAAGGCGGGGTTGTATGGTGTCATGCATTATTCATCGCGGTCGCGAGGACGGAGCTATGATCACGAAGCCTGAGGACATTTTATCACCATGTTCGCATTTGTAGCCTCGTGTTCGCATAAGAGGTTAATGGATTTGGTGAAATTTGTTTTTCGCAATCGCAAAGTCCTTTCCGCGATAGTGGAGAGTTGGTGAAATATATTACTCTATTTACAGGGTTTGGTTCATTTTAACATATTTTGAGTTGTACAGCTCAGTTTTATGCGAATTTGGAGAGGATTTTCACGGTTTGGATCGGGGTAAGTGTTTTTGACTAAGAGTTGCCCATTATTCATGATTCCATCATTGTTTTTATTATTTAAAAAGTGATTTGTGATGGATAAATTTGGGGTTTATTTCAAAGCTTTCCAAAATTATAAATTGAGGATTTGATGGTTGATTTGAGGTCGGAAATGGATAATAGTTTATGGTTGGACTCGTATTGGAATGGGTGTTCAATATTTGTATGTTTGGTCAGGTTCCGAGGTGCGGGCCCGGGTTGACTTTTTAATTTTCATTAAAGATTGAATCTTTATTATCCTGTCACGCCCGAACCCGGGGAGCGGCACCGGTGCTCAACCAAGATAACCCGGTCGAGCAAGCCCGTACAATACCTTCTACCCGAACTTACTCATGAATGATAGTAAAATCCAATTCATTAATTAATCAGTAGGGGGATCAAGTAATCAAGAACACCAATTCATTATCAGAAGTTACATCATTTATAAGCTTCCAAAATACATACTTTTGCATTATTTAATATGGAACGTGTGATCCAATTACAGCATTACTATTTTAACTTTCCTAACCCCAACATACCACTCACACTATGTCTACGGAGCCTCTATTAGATACAAAAGAGTACAATGATAGTGCTGGCAATAAGGCTCTGGCTATACCTCAAAACATGGTGATAAAATAAACAAAAGATACATGACCCTGAGTGAAGTGGGGCTCACCAAATTAGCTGGGGAAAGAGTGTAGTGCTATCGCTGATCAGTGTCGTTTGTTGTGGAACCACCTGCATCCATTAAAGATGCAGCGCCCCCAACAAAAGGGACGTTAGTACTGTTGAATAGTACTAGTATATATGACTAAATACTCTCTCAAAGAAACGAGCAGTAATGCAAGTAAGGACAGTCATAATATCAGTTAAAGCCTCAAACAATTACCAAATATCAAATAAGAGATATTATAAGTTTTTATATAAATTTCCAAATTTTAAGTTGGGAAATCTTTTGTACCTGTATACCACTATTCACAATTTTGATCACCATGTGTGCGGCATGGCGTTCGATCACTACCCGATCGCTAGGTCGTCTCTTGTGAGATATCACCATTTTCTATCAATCATCCCGTTTCATATTTCTTGTACATCTCTTCATTTCATATGCACTAATGGTCACAATTGTATTATTTCTCTTGGCACATTGGCCGAGTTTCATATTTCACATTTCGCATTATGTGACTCGTATTTCATGTTTTGTATTTTATGCNTTTTCTATCAATCATCCTGTTTCATATTTCTTGCACAACTCTTCATTTCATTGACACTAATGGTCACAATTGTATTATTTCTCTTGGCACATTGGCCGAATTTCATATTTCATATTTCACATTTTGCTTTACGTGATTCATATTTCATGCACACCTTTTTACTTTCAACCATCATCATGGACTTTCCAACAACAAGGCATTTCTATTCAAGACATTTAAGCATACATTTGAGCAAATAGGAGTCTTAGGCACATCATGATTTCTTACACAATCTTTCATTAGCTTTCATTTGAAACACAACTTGAAGTCAAGGCATTTAGATATGCAACCCATACTTTGAACACATTCTCAAATAGTAGTACAACATAATAAGAGCATTTGAATTACATATTGATCATGGATGTCTGTTGACACGAGCTTATTCCGGTAATCGATTCACAATGAGCAACTCGGGACTTATATGGATATTGTGGGGTCAATGTTTAAGAGAAGAGTTTAGCCAACATAGCTCACTTAAGCTTCCTTAACTCTAAATTATTACAACGTTCCGGAATTCTATTCTAATAGAGTAGTTTAGCCAACATACCTCACTTTGAGCTTTCCTTAAATTACTACAACGTTTCGAAAATTCTAGCAATCCCAGTCTATTTTGAGACATAACAAAATTGAACACAAATTTGGAAGATATTAATGGAAGATATTTATGACAAGGTGGGTTGCTCTGATGGTAAGCACCCTCCACTTCCAACCAAGAGGTTGTGAGTTCGAGTCACCCCAAGAGCAAGGTGGGGAGTTCTTGGAGGGAAGGATGCCGAGGGTCAATTGGAAACAGCCTCTCTACCCCAGGGTAGGGGTAAGGTCTGC
>AWOL01S0009805.1:33110-47018 GCA_000715115.1 Nicotiana otophora | reverse complement strand
TTCACTCCTCAACCCAATCGTTACTTATTTTAGCTCAACAATCTTCCCACAAACCTCATTGCTACAAGCAGGTATAATTAATACTCTTACACCTAAGAATCATACTCTCAATCACCCATCATTTACCCCAAACTCGAAAATGAAGACTAGGGGTTTGAATCTTACCTCTTGAGTGAAGATCTTTTGAGATTTCCTTGTTGGATTTCAAGTCTTGAACAAGATCTTGATGAACAAAATACTTCATCTACTTCCTCTCTCTAGAATACTCTCACTTCTCTCTAAAATATAAGGTTTTAGCTCAAGAAATAACCCCTCTCTCTACCCGGCCTTGGGGTTATTTAATGGGCTCCTACATGCACGATCGTGCACCTGGGCAAGTGGCCGCGCATCTGGGCGCGCATATGACATAGGTCCAGTAAAATGGCCATACCTTTCTGTAGCAATTTCCAAATGACAAACGGTTTGATGTGCCGGAAATTAGACTAAAAGTACTTTAATTTAATAGGTATGTCACCACCTAAGGATATATATGGAGGGAGTTCTATTTATTTGAAGTCGGGTCTTGTGCCAATTGAAACATCATTTCCACTTAATGTATCCAACTTGTTCCACACAAGTTCTTGCCATCGACAAAACTCCTTAGTATGTTCCAACACACCCTAAACATACATTATCAATTCCAAATGATGTGTCTTTATCCCATAGTCTCCCTTAATACTCAAATACGTTATTGCAAAATACCGTTGGCGTACTTTAAAAACTTAAATCATTAGGAAATATTTACGGGGCCTACATTGACTTTTTGATATCAGGGCCGAAATTGAATTATGGAAATTTGAATAGGTCCATTATGTTATTTATGACTTGTGTGAAAAATCTGAGGTCAATCAGATTTGAATTGATATGCTTCGGCATCAAATGTAGAAGTTGGAATTTGTTAGTTTTCAGTAGGCTTGAATTGGGGTATTATTTGTATATTTAGTATTGTCTGATGTGATTTGAGGTTTCTATTAAGTTCTTATGACATTTTATACTTGTTGGTGCATTTATTTGAGGTCTCGAGGGCCTCGGGTGAGTTTTAGATGGTTAACGAATCGAATTTTGGACCTGGAGTTTTGCTAACGTTTTTCTGGTGCACTGTCTAGTTTCCTTCTACGCGATTGCGTGAGAAGGTCCGCGATCGCGTAGGCTAAATTGGAAAGCTGTAATTTTTGTGCTATTCGATCGCGTAGGTATGTCCGCGATCGCGAAGCTGTTCGCCAGCAATACTACGCAAATGCGTGGATTAAGCCGTATTTTACATAGTATGAAGGAGGGAACTGGAAAATTCATGCACTGTTTTATGCGATCGTGTGTGGCTATCTGCGATCGCGTAGGGTGGAGGAAGTTATGCTTCGCGATAACGTGAAGGGATCTGCGATCGCGTAAGGTAAAATTTTGGTAGGGGAAAATTGTTATTCGCTATCGCGTGAGTTGGTCCGCGATCACATAGAGGAAATGACTGGGCAGCAGAACTTAAGTTCTAAAAATGATACTCCATTTTTGACAATATAGAACTTGGGGAGAGGTAATTTTCGGAAGATTTTCAAGGGAAGATTCGGGGTAAGTGTTCGTAACTCAATTTTGGTCAAATTACCTGAATCTATAGTTATTTTAGCATTCAATTGGTGTTTTATGTTGGAAAACAATTGTGAAAACTCTTAAGGTTAAATTGAAGATTTGAGGGTCGACTTGATGTCGGAATTTGGTAACATTTGTATGGTTGGACTCGTGGTTGGATGGACGTTCATATTTTGTGACTTTTGTCAAGTTCAAAGACGTGGCCCCACTGGCAATTGTTGAGTGGAATTTTGGATTTTGTTGGAAAAATAGTATTTTCATATGAAATTAATTCCTATAATTTGTGTTGACTGTACCGAAATAATTCTGACTAGATTGGAGGCGTTCAGAGGCCGATTCGCGAGGCAAGGTCACATTGCAAGAAAGAATTACACGGTTTGAGGTAAGTAACACTTCTAAACTTGATTTTGGGGGTATAAATTCCTGAAATTACGTGTTATATGGCTGGATTTGAGGTGATGCACATGCTAGGTGACAGGCGTGTGGGCATGCACCATAGAATTCGTGACTTAATTGATTATGTGAAAATTTATAATCAAATAATCATGTCATTATCCACATATCTTTCACATGTTAAAGGGATTGAGCTGAGACTCATATTAAAGCTCATGTTTAGACTACGTACTGATATTTTTAGGACCCGCAGAGGTCGTGCTGTTGTTGAATATATTGTTTAAAAATTTAATTTATACTCAGTCACATCTATTATTTGCATATCATATATTAGTCTCTGTTGCCATTCATTGATACATCATATCAATTTGTCGGGCTGATTTTCATGACATTGTGAGCCCGAGAGACTGGAGAGGTTAATGACTGAGTGAGGCCAAGGGCCTGATTGTGAGTTATTGTTATGGGATCAGGCTGCATGTTGCAACATGCTCTATTGATTTATGCCATGTCCTGTCTTATTGTATAGCTTTGGCTGAAGGAGCCCCTCCGTAGTCTGCACCCCACATAGTGAGCGCATTGGATATTATATTTTGTATGGAGTTGCCATATATATTCACATTTGGGTTGGTGTTCCCAGGGCATGAAGTTGTCTTATTTATTTATATTTGGGATGGACTTCCCAGGGCAGGAGTTGCCTTATTTATTTACATTTGGGGTGGAGTTCCCAGGGCATGGAGTCGCCTTCTTTCATTTATATTTAGGATAGAATGGCCATATATAGTACTGAGTGACTAACTGTCAGTTGCTATTTATATTGAGGGATGGAACTTCCCTGGGCTGGACCTGCATGTACAGTACTGAGTGATTCAGTACTCCGAGAGTGTGAGTACATGATGCTTCCATGGTAGTATACCATACACAGCATGTACATTGGCATGTAGATATAGGGATGTCACATTCCTCGTATCAAACAGAGTTGATTTATTTTAATTGTATTAAGTTATCTGTTGAACTTGAAAACATGCCTACATTTCTGCATTGTTATTTCATATTGGACTATACCCGTTGAGCTTCTTGCTACTTTCAGCCCAAAGGTTAGTCTTGTTACTTATGAAGTACATGGGGTCGATTGTACTTATACTACACTCTGCACTTCGTGTGCAGATCCAAGTACTTCCGGATACGGCGGCTGCTGGGTTTCGGGAAAACACTATTANTCAGTACTCTGAGAGTGTGAGTACGTGATGCTTCCATGGTAGTATACCATATATAGCATGTACATTGGCATGTAGATATAGAGATGTCATATTCGTCGTATCAAACAGAGTTGATTTATTTTACTTGTATTAAGTTATCTGTTGAACTTGATAACATGCCTACATTTCTATATTGTTATTTCATCTTGGACTATACCCGTTGAGCTTCTCGCTACTTTCAGCCCAAAGGTTAGTCTTGTTACTTATGAAGTACATGGGGTCGGTTGTACTTATACTACACTCTGCACTTCGTGTGCAGATCCAGGTACTTCCGGATACGGCGGTTGCTGGGTTTCGGGGAAAAACTATTGGAGATTATCGAGGTAGTTGCTTGGCATCCGCAGACCTTGACTCTCTTTTCTTTCAGTTATTTGTACTGTTCTATATTTCCAGATAGTGTTTTATCAGTCAGACAATGTCATCTTTTAGATGCTCATGTACTCAGTGACACCGGGTTTTGGGAGTGTATTTGTATCAGTATTTTTGGGATTTTCTATTAAATCTAATATTATGTTTTCTATCGTAAAAGAATTTGTGATTTATTATGGTTGTCGGCTTGCCTAGTATGAGATAGGCACCATCACAGCAGGTGATATTTTTGGTTGTGAATGTGTCATATGTTTATTGGGTGAGTATTTATGAGATTTATATGTTTCCTACATCATTAGTAGGGTTGGGAAGGTTTAGAACAAGGTTCTAGGTGATATAAAGATAGTTACCAGTACTGGGTTGGATTATAGGTAGCTATTGTGGCCGGTGGTGTTGATATGGGCTGATGGGTGATGTGTTTCATCATGTGGTTACCTTGTTGATTTATGCATGAGTTTTTGTGGCGGGTTACGGTTGATACAGTGTGTTTATGTGAAGATCGGATTTTTGTAAAATGCTTGGATGTTGAAATTTGATTCTAAGGCTTATTAGTATGGGTGAAAGGAATAATCTTAAGTTGAGGTGGTGTTGTTAGGATTCTGAAGATTGGGCTAACATGGGTTCACCCGTGAGAATGTGTATGATGATTTCATTCAGTGATTTGATGGCTTCAAAATGGTTCTTGGCATGTTCTAGGACAAAATTAGTTTATTAAGAGGGGGAGAATGTAATGACCTGGCCGGTTGTTGTAGGTATTGTAGCCTTGTTCCCCTAATTATTGTCTCTTATATGTTCATTTTTGGTTACGTGACTTTCTGGGATGGTTGGTTTGGTTTTGGGTGTGTTTCAGAGTGAATTGGGATACTTAGTCCCAAAGTTGGAAGCTTAAGTTGAAAGAGTTTACCGAAGTTTGACTTCTGTGTAGATGACCACATAACAGTGTTTTGATTGTCCCGGTTGCTTCGAATAGTGATTTTGGACTTAGGCATATGTCCGTATGTGAATATGGAGGCTCGTAAGTTGTTTTGACATAAATAGGTGAAAGTTGGAAAGTTAAAGGTTTGGAAGGTTTATAGGTTTGACTGAGGGTTCACTTTACTGATATAGGGCTCGAATTGTTATTTCGGGAATTGGAATAGGTCATTTAGTTCATTTGGGACTTGCATGGAAATGTTCATGTCATTCTGAGGTGTTTAGGCTTGTTTTGCATTTAGAAATGTTCATTAGTTCAATTGGCTTGAATTAGGGCACGATTCGTGGTTTTGGTATAGTTTGATGTGATTTTAGGGTTTGAGTAAGTTCGCATTGTGTTTTGGGATTGGATAGTGTGATCGGACAGGGTACCGGGGGTTTCGGGTGTGTTTCAGATGGGATTTAGACCATTTCTTCATGTGTTGGAACTTTTAATTTCTATGCTCTTGCTATCTCTCTTTGAGATCTCGAAGAATGTGTTTCAATCGTGTAGAGTCTTTGCTAGCATGTGGCTTTTTGCTCTTCGCGTTCCCAAAGATAAAGATGTGTTCACGAGTGTGGGGACGCATTCCCGTAGAAGGAAGTGAGGTCATGCGGTGGAACGCATTTTTCATCGCGGTCGCAATGACGGATCCGCGAACAGGAAGCCTGGGGACATTTGGTCATCGCAATCGCATCTGTAGTCTCGTGTTCGCGAAGGAGGTTTAGGGAGTTGGTGAAATTTGTTCTTCGCAATCACGAAGGCTTTTCCGCGACAGCGAAGGGTAAAATTGTTGCAACCCATGTTTTCGTACGTAAAAATACATCGTAAGTCAGTTGATGTATACTCGGAAATTAGATCCTCTTTTAAAATACATAATGTAAGTTAATCATGTTACTTTTGAGGTTGCAAATATTTAAGATCATGAACTATAAGTACCAAGAGGGTTTGAAGGATTAGAAACTAAAATAATCGAAGACAATAAGTTTAATCGAAACGCCAAGTTGGGAATGCTACAACCCGTACTTTGGGGGTAATACTAGGATGATTATCATGATAAGGAGGATATATTATTAGTTATTTTAGTCATATTATAGTCATGTTTTATGTTTTGAAATCAAACGAGTTCGGAAACAAAAGTCGACAAAAGTTGTCGCAAGTTACGTTGATACTTTTACATAAATATTAGGTCTAATGTTACTGAGATTTTCTCTTAATGTAATTGGATTTACAGGGTAATCCAATTACCAAATTAAATATATATAAGTCTAGTTTCCAATGCATTAAACCATTCTTCGATACGACATCTAAGTATACAGATATTCTCTTTTTCACAAAACTGCACAAGCAGCTCCTTTGGGACCCACAAGTGCGGTTGAAGTTTATCTTGATATATAAAGTTGTAGCCTTCGTATCTAAGGCTCAATTCAACCCAAATCAGACCTAAAAAGTCTCTCTAGACATCCTAAATACATCCTTAGGGTTTTGAAGCAATTCCATCATCCGTAATTAAAAATCAAGACGTAAATACATCAACGCGATACTTACGACATAGGTAAGACTTTGCCATCCCCCTTTCACCTTATAACTCGTTTTTTGGAAAGATCTTCATAGTTATGGAAGCTTTGCGCCTTTGTATTTTACTTATACAAGCATAAGTAAGGTGTGGATAAAATGGAACAAGGTTTGGAAGCAAGAACACAAGAGGTTTGTAGGGTTTTCATTTTGTTTTCGGCATGATTTGGTTTAGCTATGTTCTAGCCTTTCTTCTTGATCTTATAGGCTTGTTCAAGGTAAATATCAGCATATATTGTATCCCTGTATATTATTGAATTCCACATGTGAATTTTGGAAGGAAATAGTTTAGGTTGGAACTTCAAAACACAACAAGAGCAAAAGGACATATCCCCATTTGGCCTATGCCATCTAGATTTTCGTTTGTCCGTTCCTTTGATGTGTTATGTATACCTAAACCCCATATGATCCTAATAGATTCATTTAAGATTAAATAAGATTAATTATCATGTGTTGATGCTTAGATTATTCCTATATCATATTTATACTTTCATGTCACATGTTAGCCACTATGAGTCGACATTACATTGTAAATCGTTTGACACTATTATGGATAACTGGATATCCTTTAGTTTGATATTATCATCTTGGCTGAGTATCCATTCACATGTATATTGCGGTGCTTGCTGTTGTTTTAGGGGATCGTCAAGTTTTTGGGGAAACGCTGCCGAAAGTTTTGGAAATTCAAAGAGTTTGACAAATCTTTTGTTCCTTGGTTATAAATTGATAATAGAGGGACCATAATGAATTAATTTATCTTAGTATCTCATGTACATACTCAGCTTCTCCGTAAAATGGTGATAGGCTCCTCTGTCAAACTTATGGACAATGAGGAGCAGATTACGTTTGTGATTTTGTTTATGGTTTCCTTCATAATCTCTTGAGTCCATATGATGTTGCCACATGTCTTATGCCTCATACATGCTTACATATATTATTCTTGAGGGATATATCCCATAACACCAGCACGGCCTAGATTGGGTCATGCATCGCATTAGAGTAGGTTGGAATATGATCCTTTTTCTTATTTCATGTATATTGTTCCTCCATTGTGTGACGGCTTCTTAGAATTATGCCTTGTAGTGGTATTTGTTCAGCTTGTGGGATGCTTCTCTTATTTTTTTTTCTTTCCATTATTGAGTACATTCGAGTTGTTGCCTATTTGGTGCACTGGTTGCACTGAATGTGGATCAAGGCGGTACTGGTGTGGCATGTCGGCCGAGTAGCTTATGCTAGATAAGATGAGGTTATTAGACCTGGAATTAGTGCTATCGAATTTGATTACGGTATGTTGGGAAGAATAACGTCACTAGCCAGCTTAGAATTTGGCTAAGGTTCTTGTCGAGTGTGACAACTCAGAGTTTGAGCCTTTGTAATTCTATTCTCTCACATATGGTGAGGACACGAGCTGGAGTTACTGATAACCCTGCCCCCAGAGCCGGTGTTGCTAGAGGCCGGGGCAGGGGAAGAGGTAGAGGACGAGGAGGAGCACGTGCTATAGCTAGAGCACCTATCATAGCAGCAATTGAGGAGCTGTCAATAGTTCCTGTTGGGGGACAGGCACCGGAGGTGCCTGTTGTTGCCCCCGGATTTTAGGAGACCTTAGCACAGTTCCTGAGCATGTTTGGTACATTGGCTCAGGCAGGGTTGATTTCGGCTGCACCAGCTACTTCACAGACCAGGGGAGGATCTCAAAATCCCCCGCCCGCACCTTAGAGCAACGGGCTCACATTGGTCAGGTTCCGAGTGTGGTGCCGGTGCAGCCATGTTTTCCAGTTCAGCCCGTGATTAGGGCAGCAACATCTGCGGAAGAACAATATAGACTTGCAAGGTTCAAGAAGTATTACCTTCTTACCTTCAGTGGTTTGGCTTCAGAGGATGCACCTGGTTTCGTAGAGGAGTGCCAGCATGTTTTCCGCACCATGGATATTGTGGAGACGAGTGAGGTTATTTTTACCACGTTCCAGCTTAAGGGAGCGACATATCAGTGGTGGTGAACATACGAGTTGGGTAGCTTGTCCGAGGAAACTTCACTCACATGGGATCGGTTTTCAGAGTTCTTTTTGAGGGAATATGTTCCTTAGACACTTCAGGATGACTGGCACATGGAGTTTGAGCAGCTGCGCTAGGGCACTATGTTAGTATCACAGTATGTCATCCAATTCAGACATTTGTCCAGACATGCACCTGCTTTGGTTTCTACAGTTAGAGAGCAAGTCCGAAGGTTCCTTGAGGGGATCAACCATGATATCTGATTAAGCATGTTTAGAGAGTTGGAGTCGGATGTTCCATTTAAGCAGGTGGTATAGATCGCTCGTCGACTAGAGGGCATGCGGGACTAGGAGGGAGAGGACATACGAGTTTAGGAGAGAGAGGACAGAGAGGCTAAGAGGCCTTGCAGATTGAGAGGATCTACTAGTCCTTATTTTAGAGGAAAGGTATGCCATGGTAGAGGGTTTTGTGGGTCAGTCTAGTCAGTTTTCACTTTAGGCTTTGTGCGGTGCTTCAGATATCGATGGGTCTCAGACCCGTGCTGGAGAGCTTCCACAGCCACACTAGTGGAGAGGTTGCATTGAGTGTGGAGATACTAGCCACATGGTGTGAGATTTTCCCAGACTCCAAACATATGTGTCACGGCGGGGTATCTAGGCTTTGTGTTCTGCTCGAGTTACTGATATCACTGCACCGCCAGCTTGAGGTGTAGGTCAGGCGGGTAGAGGGCGCCCAAGAAGGGGGCTCGGTCCGTTGATGTACTTTCTATGATAGGGATGAGGTCGTTGCACCAGGTGATGTCATACAAGTATGGTTTTGATTGGTTATAGAGGAGCATCATTCATATTTTGTTTCGGTTCTGCTTATCGGGGTGAGTCCTCCAATCTTGCTTCACATATGAGTGAGTTTCGTGATTTTGTTCTCTGCTTATGTGTTTACCCTTGTTGGGAGATTCTATAGTGGTAGCCCGTGTCTATCATTTTATTTTATTCATTATTGAGAGCTAGAAGACTAGGAATGACTTTCTGTTACCCATTACGGTAGATTTTGATGTGCTTTCTGGGTGGTTGGATACGATTTGTGAATTAGATACTCTACCGATGTGGGAGATCAGCATGTGTTGTGACCTTGCTAGCAGAAATTGAATTAGTGGAAGGTTTCGATTGGTATGATGTGTAATCTACTTGTAATTCAGAGTTGAGGATGGGATCCTCATGTATCCATGAGGTTTGTTATGTTTGGGTCGGGCTGCGTGCCGCGATGAAGTTATATTAGGATGAGATCCTTATGAGTTATTCGTATACTTTGATTCTCCCTTGTAGAATTAATTCGTAGTATGCTACTGATAGGGAGTTGTGCCGGTTGGCCTTATTTGATAGTTCTTTCATGTGTTCCCTCATATATTCAGTCATATTCATGTTGTGCTTATTGGGTTTTAGCTTGCGAGCTATGTGCCCAAGTGGTGTTGGGTGTGACTTGTTTATTTGAGTGAATAATCATGGCATCATCGTGCTTCTTGCATCCTTGTCGGTGTTGTGGAGGTTTGGAACAAGGTTCTACCTGATATGAGGTTAATTGTCGGTGCTAGTTTTGAGTATGGATGTCTATTGTGATTAGAAATGTTGTTATGGACATATGTGTAGTGTGTTAGGTCATGTGGTTGTATCTGGTGAGTGTATACATAGGTTATTGCAGCTGGTTCAGGCTGATATTGTGTGTTGATATAGGAATCAGGTCTTGTGGATACAACCCGATAGTGAGAAATTTTCTTCTAAGGCCTATTGGTATTGGTGGAAGGAAACACCTTCAGTAAAGGTGGTGTTATCCGGCTTACGTGGATTTGGGGTACAGTCGGGTCACCCGCGAGTGTATGTATGGTTTGTTGACTCAGTGATTGATGACTTCGGAATGATCCTTCGCACGGTCGAGGACGAACGTTTGTTTAAGAGAGGGAGAAGGTAACGAACTGACTGGTCTTTTTTAGAATTAGCGTCATGTTTGCCGGCTTAAGGTCTCGAGCAGCTTCGGATTATGTATTATGACTAGCGTGTGTGGTGCAGTTCGGATTTCGGATGATTCGGAATCAATCTAGAATAAAGATTCTTGTTTTAGAAGCTTAAATGATAAGAGTTGACCAGAGTTTGACTTTTGTATAGACGACTCCGAAATGGCATTTTGATGATTCCAATAGCTTCGTATGGTGGTTTTGGACTTAGGCGTGCGTCCGGATTTGGATTTGGAGGGCGGTAGGATAATTTGAAGCATTTTGGCAAAAATTGGAAAGTTGAAGTTTTAGAAGGTTAAGAGGTTTGACCGAGAGTCGACTTTGTTGATATGGGGCTCGGATTGCGATTTAGAGAGTTGGATTAGCTCTGTTACGTCATTTGAGACTTGCATGCAAAATTTGACGTCATTACGGGTTAATTTGGTATATTTTGGCGCGAGTTGTAGAAGTTGAATGTTCATAAGTTTATTAAGTTGGATTTGTGGTGCGATTTGTATTTCTGATATTGTTTGATGTGATTTGAGGCCTCGAGCAGGTCCGCGTTATGTGTTGGGACTTATTGGTATGTTCGAACGGTGTCCCAAGGGGCTCGGGTGAGTTTTAGAAAGGTTTGGGTTGTGTTGCGCTCGTTTTTTATGTTTTGACGTCGTTTTTTCAAGCATAAATGCTACCACATTAAGAAAATGACCTCCAATTGCTGTTTTGATTGAAGCATTAGATCTGGATCGTAATTACGAAGCCATAGCAAAAATATTGTTGAATTTGGACATCGTATGAGCGAGTTATGCTCATTTTAGTGTCGGAGAAGAGAGATATGGGTGGTGCTTTGCAGATGCGAAGTTGGGTCAACATTTGTGACCCCGCATGTGCGAAAAATGGTCCACAAATGCAGAAATTACAGCTTGCAGACCGCAGGTGCGGAGTTTCGGGTGCGGAAGCGAAATTCCCTGTGTATTAAAAAAATCCGACTGCGATTTTTTAGTATTTTGAGCATATCTTGAGTTCTAAAGATCCGATTGAGGTGATGTTTGTGACGTTCTTCTCGTATTTTCATGGGGGTCAGAATAAAACTATAATTACTGTATTTTAATATGATTGCATAAGTTCATTTTTGAATTAATCCACGTTTTGATTGGATATTTGGGAGCTTTTATCAAAAACTTTTTCTGAAGAGTATAATCGGGGTTTGAACATTGATTCAGAGTCGGAATTGGATGAAATTAGTATGGTTGGACTCATAATTGAATGGGTGTTCGGATTGTATGAATTTTTCCGGGTTCTGAGGTGTGGGCCCGGGTTGAATTTTGGGTTGACGTTTTAGTATTTTTTAAAGATTGAAGCTTTATTACCCGGAATCGTTTCCTATGAGTTTTGTTTATGATTTGAAGTTGTTTTGGCTAGATTTGAGCAGTCTTGAGGTTGTTCCACTCAAGAAGGACATCTTAGAGTAACCGTCTAGCTTCTTTGAGGTAAGTATCTTACCTAACTTTGTGTGGGGAAACTACCCCATCAGATTTGAGTCATTTGTGCTAATTGTGTCATGTGAAGGCCATGTACGCGAGGTGACGAGTACATACTCGGGCTTATTTATGGAAATTTGACCATTTAGTGCTCTTAGGTTCTTATGTTCATTAGATGTGAAGTTGTTTTAGCATGTTAAATATCCCATTTACTGAATATACCCTTATGCTTCTTATTTAGAATTAATTGATTTATGTTTTACCCTTGTTGCCAATTAAACGATTATGTGCCTTAATTGAAGATATTGCCTCTTTATTTCCATGCTATCTCTTCTGTAATTGCTTATCCTTAGTTAAAGTTATTATTATCCTTTCCGTAATTTCTTATCCTTAATTGAAGTTATTATTATTCTTTTCGTAATTGCTTATCCTTAATTGAAGTCATTATTATCTTTTCCGTAATTGCTTATCCTTAATTGAATTTATTATTATCTTTTCCATAATTGCTCAACCTTAATTGAGTTTTTGTTATTCCTTTAATTGTTGACTTATCCTTATTTAGAATCATTGATTCATGCTATCTCTCTTACCGTCGAGTTGTAGTTATTTGGAAATCATTGTTGCACGCTATCTCTCCCCTTGTTGAGCTATTTTTGTTGAAACCATTATTCTCTTTTGTCTCTTTCATTGTGAGCTCGTTCATCCGTTTCTTTGTGTTCTGAAGATCTTGAGTTGATTTACCTGACGTATTCCCGTCTTATTGTTGTTGTTGTTGTTGTTGTAATGAGTATTGTTGATCCCAGGGCTATGCGTGGTTGTGAAGTTATTTTATTTTGTTGTTATGTTTTGGCACACATGGTATTGTTGAGAGGATTGCCGGGGTGTTCCCACATGAGCTATCTGTGCTATTGTTACTATTGATATTTGCACACGCGGCGTGACAAGGCGGGCTATATATATGGGTTTGTGCATGTGGCGAGAGAAGGTGAAAATATTATTATGTCCTTGCGGAGAGACAGCGTGGGCATTTACTTTATTATTGCGCACGTGGCGAGACACGGTGGGCTATGTCGGGGAATGAGTTGTGATGACTTGTGATGGCCTGGGGGCATTGTTATTGTTGTTATTTGTGTAGTGGTGTGCATACCCTGTGTGAGTTAGACTGTGTGTATTTTATGGTGATCGTTTTTTATGCGCCCTTTATTGTCTCTACTCTTGCTTTTTAACTTGAATTGTGGTAGAACACTTGTACAACCATAAACGTAAATAAATCACCCATATCGGTTTAAGAAGATGAATCCTGATGTTATTGACCATTTACATGTACTCATGTGTACTTTCCTTATGTGTGAGAGTTATCCTGTCGGCACGTGCGTTGTCCGTGCAGTATGATGGTAGGGTATAATCCCTTATTTTAGTCGCTTATCGCACTCTAATTTACTGTACTTCAATTGAGTTTGAGCTTTAATCGCTAGTGTTTTGCATTAATTGTGTGTTTTATGCCTAGTAGGAGTGATTCCAAGCTATATAGATATTATTGAATGAAATCGATCTATTTGGAGCTTTCAAGTCTGAGTAAAAGCCTAGGGGATTAAGCAGGGATCGTGTTCGGGGGTCGAGAACCACATCCGAATTTCAAAATGCAAGGAAAAAAATTCACTCTCACAAAAACACACAACTACGGCGCATGGGGCGATGTGTGGGGCGACGCGGCTGCCCAAATTCTGCCCCAGTGTATTTTTCACGCTCTCTGACCAATCCTACTACAGCCCCACCTGGCGCGTCGCCCCATGCGGCGCGCCTGTGTAATATTTACAGAGCTGGAATCCTATTTCGCACAAGAAAAGGTGTTTTTGTCTGGGCACGACCCTACTAAGTATAAATACATGTAAAAATGTTATTTTTAGGACTTTTGACACATCTTAGACCTAAGGAAGCCAAGGAGGAGGTGGAGAAGCGAAAGAACAAGGGTTTCATCATTCAATCCTCACTTAAGACAAGAGTTTAGATCGTTTTATGTTTTCCTTTGATTTAAACATTGTTGTGATGAATTGCTCCATATTTATGGAGTAGTTTTGTTTAGGGTTTGATGGATTTTGTGTATTGATACTTGTTTGTGGTTATTAACTCTAGTTTTTATGTATATCATCGTTTTGGATGTTTTAATCGTTGCATCTATATTCACTTGTTCATGTAATCGAGAGAGGCATAACTTGTGATATTCTTGCATTATATTTTGTTGGTTGAATTCATTAATTCTTCTTAGTAATCGAAAGAGGCTAATTG
>AWOL01S0009805.1:16951-30205 GCA_000715115.1 Nicotiana otophora | reverse complement strand
CTATCAACCTTATCTTCTCCCAATTGATAACCTTCTTTGCTCACTACTTGCGTCGATTGTCATTAGCCAAAAGTTTAAATTCTTAGTTAACTTTAGTTTTAATTAAAGAAATCTCAACTGTTGATCATCTTGGATATCAATCTAGCCATAAATTACAAAAATACTATTTAACTCCAATCCTTATGGACACGATATTATATTTTACTATATTCGTTTATCGAGCATAGTTAAGTATGTGTTTTGCGCTCGTCAAATTTTGACGTTGTTGTCGGGGATTGGCAATCAATAGAGATGGAAATAGTTAGTAGTGCTAATTCAGGAATTGTTCTTTTTATTTTATTTTTCTCTTTTTACGGTTGGTGTTCTTTGACTATGCGCAGGCTACAGGTTAGATTGGTGCATGACTCGATCATTTGGGAAAGAAGTGCAACCATACGAGCCAGAAATAGAGAGACAACTGCTACAGTAGAGGAAGGAAAGAAATATACCTGAGAATATAGAAAAGGTTAGGAAATTCTCAACCAACGAAAACATGGCCGGAGATGATGATAATGTAGATTTGGTTGCGATGGAGGCAGCCCAACGAATAGAAAAAGCTGCAAGGGATGCCGAAGAATCGGCTATTAGAGATGCAGAAATTGCATATGAAGAAGAGAGGACTCGTAGAATGGCACATAATCAGCCCTTGGATGCAGACCAAATCAAAAACATAGCTCCCGGCCAAGGGTTATCAAGTGCGAGACCACCACTAGTTGCAAGCAATAATTTCGAGTTGAAGCAAGGGTTACTTCAAACCCTTCAAAATTGTTGTGTCTTTAGAGGAAAGTAGAACAAAGATCCAAAAAATCATCTAATGGACTTCAAGGAGATCATGATCACAAGATGTAGTTTACCTAAGGGCATTCCCCTTCACTCTCAAAGATGATGCAAAACATTGGCTTCGAAGCTTTCCCCAGGGATCAATTAGAACATAGGAGGAGATGACGGGAAAATGTCTTGCTAAATATTTCTCCTCAGCTAAGACGGGCATGTTTAGAAGAGAAATCCATAACTTCTGTCAGAACAAGACTGAAACTGTGTTTGAAGCTTGGGAGAGGTTTAAGGAGATTGTGCGAAAGTGTCAACATAGCGGAGTTGAACTCTGGATGCAACTCCAGGACTTTTGGGATGGATTGACACCTACCTCACATAGAACATTGAGCAACGCAGCTGGAGGTCCGTTGATGAAAAAGACTCCAGAGGAGATAGTCACAATTCTAGATGAGTTATCTGAAGATGCAAATAAGTGGCCCTCGGAGATTGCTGAAAGAAGAAGATCAACTAGTGTTCATTAGGTTGATACTAACACATCTGTGCAGGTATAGCTTGATGCCATGGCCAAAGAAATAAGGAATCTGATCTTAGCCTAGATACATAATGAGCCTCATGCAGCCTGTGATATATGTCGGAGAGGACACCCTACTCATGAGTGTCAAGCTACCATAGAGGAAGTGAATGTTGTGGGTAATTATAATTTCAATGCAATGGGTCAGAAGCACCCCGGTTTTTCATGGAGTTCACCTGGGGGTACAACAAATGCATGGCAACAAAATAACTCTAGATTTCAAGAGAGACCGCAGTTTCAGTCTCAACATCCAATTTAGACTGGGTTAGAAGATTTGATGAAATCTTTCATTATCAAGACAGGTGAGAGATTAGATGCTCATGGTGTAACTGTTAATGAACTTGGAACAAATTTGCATAACTTGGAGAAACAAGTGAGACAAATTGCAAATATATTGTCTGAAAGAATCTAAGGTACTCTTCCAGCTGATACTTAAAAGAATCCCAAAGAAACGGTAAATGTTGTGACCTTGAGAAGCACGCAAGTATTGAAAGATCCCACTCCAGTCCAAAAAGAGGTGATACCTGAAAAGGAAAGTGAGGAAGATCTGAAAATTGAAGAGACATCGGTAGTAAAGCTCACAGAGAATTGCAGTGCAATCTTGAAAAACAAACCCCCACAAAAGTGTGGAGATACAGGGAGTTTTACTGTACCTTTCTTTTTAGGCACTTTTAACTTTGATAAATCTTTATGTGATTCTGGTTTCTCAATGAATCAATTCCTTTGTCAATTTATAGGAAACTAAACAACGCGAATGCAGAGATAAGGTCTGCACCAATATCATTGCAGTTGGCACATAAAAAATAGATAACACCCAAGTGGATAGTTGAAGATGTCTTAGTGTGTGAGGATAAGTTTGTATTTCCAGTAGATTTTAGAGTGGTGAAGATGGAGGAGAATAATGAGATACCCACCATCATAGGAAGACCATTATTAGCAACAAGTAGAGCAATATTAGATATACATAAGAAAAAGCTCATGCTTAGAGTGGGGGGAGAGACTGTAACATTCAAGATGGATGTAGAAAAGGGGGTGGAACAGGAGAAGCTAGCTGCAAGTGTTGAGTGAAAGGTAAAGGGTGTGAAAGAGAAGGCTGCATTGAGTGAAAAATATATGTGTGGGGTGTACCCCAAGAAGGATGAAAAGAAGTTGTCTGCATGGATGTGTGCACTAGTTCGGGCACATGGAATGGATCTCAACTTTGATTCAAACCCCGACTAGATATTCAGGGATGTTTCCTCTAACTTATGATTTTTAATTGTGTGCCATGGGGACATGCCCGAACTTAAAGTGCGGGGTGGGGGATATTTATATGTTGTATGTATATTAGTCTTAGTGTTTGCTTTTGTTAGTTTGAGTAGTAGAAACAAATTGAAAAAAACATAAAAATTTTAAATTTTTTGATTTTTCCCGATGATGGATATCATTCCACAGGTTTCTTGAGGGATTAAACTCGAAAGAAAAAGATAAAAAAAGATCTTTTGTTAGGTAGTTTATCAATTTTCCCTTGGATTTTCTTTGTGCCGCGATTCTTTTCCAAGGGTTTTGTTTGAATCGAGTGTAGTTAGTTTTTATTTTGTAGAAGTAGGAAGCCTTGTGCTGTGATTTGAAATGAAAGCAATATCTCTTGACTTTATTATGCCTTGACTATGTTAACTTTACTTAACTGCTTTGAATAGAGTGTCTTGATAATCCAATCTTGTGTGAGTTATGTGCCATGTGTGTGTGAGGTTTTGTGTTATTATATGCATTGCATTTGATGTCTAGAACTTGCCAAGTGTGTTTGCAAAGCAAAATAGTAGTTTTGTTCAGTCTTGGAAGTGATATAGGCATTTCTTTGTTGAGCCAGTTATATGCTTTTACCCACTTAATTATTATATATCTTAGTTAACCCCTTTGAGCCTATAATCCTGTTTCTTTGGCAACCACAGTAGAAGCTTTACTCATTTGTTTGAATTGACCACCTATTTTAACCTTGTACCTCTCGTTGAATTAAGCTTTACTCTTGAAATTGTTATCAACTTTGTAAAAGTTGAATTGTTTTATGGCTGGTTTGACTTTTGAGCGGAACTAATGATATAAGGAGAAAGGTGCACTATTTTGAAAACGTAAGAGCCACTTGAATTTAAAAAAGAAAGAAAAAATAGTTGTATTGTTGTTAAAAACTTTCATGGATAAGTGGTAACTATTGATGTAATTGTGCTTAAATAATTGGGTGTTGATGTATATTGATGTGAAGGTGGAGTTTTGGTTTGACATAAGTGTGGGGTTTTGAATGTTAGAGTACATGTATTCAAGTGCTTAGGTAGGTGTAGTCATTCTTATATCTAAATGTATCCTACCCGTCCCGCTACCTACATTACAACCAACTAAAGTCCTACTTGATCGTTTACTGAATGAACTCGATTAGTAGAGTAGTACACTACGGGCAAGCTTATGGTTCATTGTTTGTGGCATATGAATGTCCTTTCTGAGAGTGAGAAAATTCTTTCTATCTTGAGTTCCTAATTGTTCTTAAATTTTATTGTGTAGAACTACTCTCAATTGTTGTGTGAGGGCACTAGATTCAAGAAGGAAAGGCAATGTCATTGACCTCTATGTTAGAGTAAATGAGCGGGTTATAAATAATGCATGGTACTTTTGAGTCAAATCTTGAGGTGAAGATGTTACACTATTGTGCTTACACATTAAATCGTTTGTCGATACGACATCAGAGTATAGAGATATTCGCATTTTCGTGAGACTGCACTAGCAGCTCCCAATGGGACCCACTTAGGCGGTCTTGAATATTTTAACGGGGTTGGATGCCTCATTTTTGGCTATCTTCGACCAAGAATATTCCCAAACTCTCTGAACACCTCTCTAACAGCTCTCCAAGGTTCCAAGTCTAATCCAAAGTGGTTTTACCTAGACCTATCCTCAAAAGTTAGCCTGAGTGTAGAAAAGAGTCTCTATGGTGTTGTGATGCCATTAAGGGTGCTTCTAAGCTAAGGGAAGCTTTGGTTCAAGTTTTGTTTGATTTTGTAAGGTATGCATAACACTCTATTTCTTGGTCTTAAGCTTATATATGCGTTGGTTAAGTTATTTGGATGAAGAATTACAAGATAGAACTTGACATTGTATAAGAAGTTGGGGTCTCTTATTGGACTATTTTGGAGTTGTGTATATGAATTCATATGGCTGGAAATCATGGGGAATGGCTTGGTTATAATGTTCGTATTGTTGTTATGCTGGTAAATATTTTTATTATGTTGATAATGTTTTAACTAGGAGAATAAGCAACCACACAATGCCTAGAAGTTGTCCATATTGTTGTAATATTTTGTTGGGTTGCTTGATATGGATATAAGGTTGCAATGTCATGCCAATATATGTTTTTATATGTTGGACTGATTGAAGGTGTTTAAGTATAGGGGAGACGGTAAAAAGAGTTGGGGTTTGGTTCCAATCCAATCTTACCGCTCGTCATGTTAAGCAGTAGTTCTGTTGGTGACATTTGTGCACTTGTTGTTGTGTAGGGTGAATTGTGTTGTTGGGCTGTTCGGTGTATTGTGGTGTTGTGTAGATCTTGTTGTTTTTATGGACTTGGGGAAAGAAAGGAAAACAAGGGAGATGCTGCGTTTTTAATAATAAATAAGCTTGTCGTTCGTTGTACGATAGTTGCATCTTCCGTAGCTTAACGATAGTATTATTTTCGTTGTTGTAGATTGAAGTGCGATGACATGATTTCAACGTGGTCATTGGACATACTGTGATACGACATGTAAAGGCTATCTCTTCTTTCCTTTTGGCATGATCCATATGATACAAACAAAATGAGCAAACATGCAACTTTCACAAATGACTTTATTCTTAGAAGTAATAGGGATGCCTATGTTCTTTGCAGTGTAGGGTCTGCATAGTAATAAAGGTAATTGGTTTCTTTGATGTGGTGATGCTTTACCGTTGTTTTGTTCCAATACACTTGGGTTTGACGGATTGCGTGACTTGGTTAATTTGGGAAAATTCAGTTCTGATTGCTTAGTTATGTGTGGACGGGTTTCGAAAAGTTCTTGATAGTGCCGAGGACGGCTTGGGCTGGATGTCTTCCAGTGGCATAAGAAACATGTTACATGTTATGATTTTTCTTCTGTATGGGGTCACAAGTTCTAGATAGCATGAACGGTTTCAGATGTTTAGAAGATTGCTAGCATTATCTAGTACCACCTAAGAAGGGTTCACACTCCAAAAGATGCATTCTCCTTTGACTTGCAGTTGCCTGACATGTAATATGCTAATGGCCCGATTGATTGAATACTGATGTTCAGATTTATCTATGTGGCAATAAGGAATTATGGAAGTATTTCTCGTGGAATGATTGTGTATGATGAATATGTCAGTAATTTGAATAATGTAGTTGGGATCGGGAGATTATAGTATTCTAGGGATTTGAAGACGAAGAGGATTCTCAAAAGCATGTGTTATAGATCGATTATTGTGCAAATGTCGGAGGTTATCTACCTATTTTGGGAGGATCATAAATGATTTGGAGGCCATTGGTGGGCCTAATAAGAATGTATATTCTACATCAGGTCGGATTTGTCTACCCAACACATTTATTGTGGAGGGATGTGTTATCAGTTTGAGTGGATCTTATTTATTTTCTGATATGTTCCATGTGTTACTCTCATATGCTATGATGGGTTGTGATCTGTTGATTACTTTTACCTGATGCGATTCTGTTAGCGGGCTTGTGGTGAAATTCGAGCGAGATGATTCTCGAGTGTTGAATGGTTGATTGTGCCTTGGTTCTGGTCTTTCTATTTGTGGTATACTTTGGAGAAGGTGAAGATGATTTAGGATTGGATTCGCACGGCGTGGTCTAGGCAGAAGAGTTATGCTGATCAGAGGGCTCGTGATGTAGCATTCATGGTGGGTGAGAGGGCTTTACTCAGAGTTTCACCCATGAAGGGTGTGATGAGGTTCGGAAATAAGGGCAAGTTGAGCCCTCGCTGTATCAGCCCTTTTGAGATCCTTGAGAGAGTAGGTGAGGTGTCCTACAGACTTGTAGTTCCACCGAACATATCAGCAGTTCACTCGGTGTTACATGTTTCCATGCCACAGAAGTAATATGGTGATCCATCATATTTATTAGATTTCAGCTCAGTCTAATTGGACAAGGGTTTGACTTATGTTGAGTAGATTAGTGGCTATCCTAGACAGAAAGAAGTTGAGGTTAAAAAACATTGCTTAAGTCAAAGTATAATAGAGAGTTCAACCGATCGAGAAGGTGACTTGGGCGACCGAGCATGACATGCAGAATCATTATCCTCAGCTTTATGGCACTTTAGGTATGTCTCTATGCATGTTTGAGGACGAACGTTTGTTTTAAGAGGGGGAGAATGTAGCGACCTAACCGGTTGTTTCGTGTAATGGAGCCTTGTTTCCCCTTTGGAGTAGTTCTTATATGGTTGGACTCATTATCGAATCTGTGTTCGGATTTTGTAAGTTTTGTCGGGTTCCGAGACGCGGGCGCGAGGTTGACTTTGTGTTTCTTTTTTTAAGATTGCAACTTTATTTTTCGAAATAGCTTCCTATAGATTGAATTTATGGTTTGAAGTTGTTTTGGCTAGATTCGAGCCGTTCAGAGTTGGATAATTGTGGGAAAGGCTTACTAGTGGTTTGAGTTAGTATGTTTTGAGGTAAGTGTCTTACGTAACTTTGTGTGGGGGAATTACCCCATAGGATTGGTGTTGTTTTGTGTTAATTATGATATTGGATGTCGTGTACGCAAGGTGACGAGTAAGTACACGTGCTAAATGTTGTAATTGACCGGTTTTAGCTATGTAGATTCTTTTCATGCCTTTTATTGAGTTGCCATAGTATGTTATATTCATCGCCTTTAGTTTATCTTCACATGCTTTACTTGTCATCGTTAATACTTGTCTTAACGCTTACTTGCTAATTGTTTTTACATGTTTAGTTGAAGTTATTGTCCTCTCTATTACTTATTCATTATTTAATAAATGAGTCCCTTACTTGAAGTTGTTATTTCTTGGAATCTTATTGTTGAATTTGGTATGGAGTTATAAAAGCCATAATTCACATTGAGGTAAAGATATAAAGTGTTGAAATACCACTCGTGGAGTTATTCACTTTTGGTTGCTATTGTTGAGACTCTTGTGCATAATGTGGTTTAGCCATGGGCCATTTATTGTGGAAACACTATTATTGTTGACTTCTTTGTCTATTTGTGATATTGGGCACTTTAGGTGCGATTTGTAATATATTGTGATATTGATATGCATGTGGTGGTATAAGGGTTGGGATCGAAACGCATGCGGTGAGATGAGGTGGGCTTGATACGCTTGTTGCTAGTAGGGGAACTACTTGAAGCCACGCGGTGTGATAAGGTGGGCTAAAACGCAGGAAGCTATTTCAAAATAAATGATTTTCAAAACTAAATGCAAGGCTCCCGCGGTGATATAAGGAATGATTGTGATTTGTTTTGTGATATGAGACTTTGAGGCAGTAGCTCGGTAGTGATGCTTGCTAATACCTTTCTATTATATCACTTGTGTTTTGGTTGCTTTGCTTCCTTGGCATATTATTCCTTGTTTACTTTCGTGATGCCTTAAGTACCTTAGTTTAGTGTAGCTATTCATGGTTAATTTTCTTCATTGTTTCATTTCTGTTGTTTATCATTATCACACTGTCATATAACTATTAAAATTTCTTATTTATTCCAGCAGGGTGTTGACCTGACCTCGTCACTACTCTACTGAGGTTAGGCTTGGGACTTACAGGGTACCGTTGCGGTGTACTCATGCTACGCTTCTGCATATCTTTTTGTGCAGCTCTAGGTACCTTTACCAGCCTAGGCACCAATGAGTAGAGTTCTGATTTGGAGACTTCAAGGTATACCTGCCCGCGTCCGCGGGCCTCGGAGTCACCCTCTATCTAGTTCTATTTCATTATCCCTTTTTTATAGATAATCTTGTATAGGGATGTTCAGTATACTCTTGTAGAGCTTGGGACTTGGTATCACCAGATTTTGGGAGTTTTGTTTTGTTGAGTTGCAGAGTTCTTTTATGTTAGTTATTGAGTTATTTGAATGTTTTTATCGTTTTCTTAGTTAAATTCTGCATGAATGTTAGTCTTACCTACTCTTAGAGACCAGGTGCTAGCACGACATCCTAAGGAGAGAAATTGGGTCAGTGACAAGTTGGTATCAGAGCCCTAGGTACATAGGTTTTATGAGTCACAAGCACATTTAGTAGAATCTCATGGATCGGTACGGAGACTTTTGTACTTATCTTCGAGAGGCTATGGAACTATTAGGAAACTTCACTTCTTTCTTAATCGTGTGAATTTGTTGACTTCAGATTTTTAAATCTATGTCTTTATTTTCTCTCACAGATGGTGAGGACATGCAACACTTGATCCGATGATCAGATACACACGCCCCCTACTAGAGCCGCGAGAGACCGGGTCTAGGGCCAGGGCCTGGGAGAGGCCAAGGAGGGGCATGTAGTGCAGCCAGTGCAGCTGCCCGAGTTCCGACAGAGGAGCCACCAGTAGATCCAGTTGGGAGATAGGCATTTGCGGCGCTTGTTTCTACCTCTGCACTTCAGGAGACTCTCGCCTAGTTCTTAAGCATATTTGGTAATCTAGCTCACGCGGGATTGATTCGATTCTCAACGACAACATCTCAGGCTGGGGTTAGAGCATAGACTCCCACGGCCCGTACCCCAGAGTAGTGATTCCATGTTGAGAAGGTCCCAGAGGTTATACTAGTACAACCGGTTGTCCCAGTTCAGCCCGAGGTTAGGGCAGTAACTTCTAAGAAGGATCAGCTCAGGCTCGAGTGGTATAAGAAGTACCATCCTCCTACTTTCAATGGCCTAGCTATAGAGGACACGCAAGGCTTTCTGGAGAAGTGCCACCGTATTCTCCATACCATGGGTATAGTGGAGACGAGAGGGGTTGCTTTCAATACTTTCCAGATATCGGGACCAGCATACTTCTGGTGGCGGGCTTGGGAGGAGGGTAGCCCAACCGAGGCAGCTTCACTCACATGGGCTCGGTATTTAGAGATGTTATTGAGAGAGTTTTTTCCCCGCAGCCTTTGGGATGCATTGCGCGAGCGGTTTGAGTAGTTGCGCCAGGGTGCTATGATTGTATCGAAGTATGCTCTCAAGTTCAGTGAGTTTTCTAGATATGCACCTGCCTTGGTTTACATAATTAGAGATCGAGTCCATGGATTTATCAAGGGGCTCAACTATGGTATTAGATTCATCATGGCTCGAGATTTGGAGACTGATACTCCATACTAGCAGGTGGTAGATATCACACGGAGATTGGAGGGTTTGCGGGGCCGGGAGACAGAGGGCAGGAAGGCCAAGAGGCCTCGAGATTCTGGTAGATATAGTGGTAGTCGTGCCCTAGTTGCAGCCCGTCGTGGTAGAAGCTATGTGAGCCGTCAAGTTTACTCAGCACTTCTAGCTTCCAATGGTATTCCGGCTACTCCCAGGTCTCAGGTTGCACATTATGCATAGCCATTGTCTAGTTCACCTCCAGCACAAGCCAGTTTCAGCAGTCACGTCCTCGGAGAGCTTGTTTTGAGTGTGGTGATACTCGTCATATGGTGAGGGATTTCCCCAGACTCAAGATGGGTGCACCACCACATACTACTCAAGCTCCACTTCTTCCACAAGGTCCCTATACTTCTCAAGCTATGGTTACCGCACCAGTTGCCACTGCACCTGCTCAGCCAGCTAGGGGTGGAGGTCAAGGTGGGTAGGGGTCGCCCTTGAGGGGGAGGCTAGGAAAAATGTTATGCTTTCCCGAGTAGGACGGAGGTGGTTGCATCAGACTCAGTTATCAGAGGTATTGTTCTGGTTGTCATAGAGATTCATTAGTCTTATTTGATGCAGGCTCCACTTATCCATATGTATCATCTTGCATTGCTCTGTATATGTGTATATCACGTGATTCTGTGAGTTCTCCTATCTATTTGTCCATGCCTGTGGGAGATTCCATTGTTGTTGACTGTGTGTATCAGTCGTTTTTAGTTGTTCTGGGTGGCTTTGAGACTAGAGTTGATCTATTGTTTCTCAGTATGGTAGACTTTGATGTTATTTTAGGCATGGACTAGTTGTTGGCCTATCATGTTATTCTTGATTGTCATGCCAAGACTGTGACATTGGCTATGCCATGTTTGTTGCGGTTGGAGTGGAGGTGTACTTTGGAATATGTGCCTAATAGGGTGGTGTCTTTCCTTAAGGCGCAACAGATGGTAGGGATGGAGTGTGATGCACATCTAGCCTTTGATAGAGATGTCAATGTTGATACTCCTACCGTTGAGTCAGTTCCATTAGTGAGAGACTATCCAGATGTATTTCCGCCAGATCTTCCAGGGATGCATGTAAGGCCCCGTAAAATTTCGAAAAGGAATTTAAGGTTTCTGTCACGACACAAACCAATGGGCCGCAGCCTTACTCAATAGAGTACCAACGTAATAGATACTCAAAACATAGGTAACTAAACTAGAAAGAATGTCATGAGATAACTAGAATAAAGCATGAATGAATACTCGACATAGGATGACCCAACATGATATACCAACTTATACATATGACGTACAGGCCTAAAAGGCTGGCACAATCCTTTATATACTCAAAACATAGGTAACTAAACTAGAAAGAATGTCATGAGATAACTAGAATAAAGCATGAATGAATACTCGACATAGGATGACCCAACATGATATACCAACTTATACATATGACGTACAGGCCTAAAAGGCTGGCACAATCCTTTATATACTCAAAACATAGGTAACTAAACTAGAAAGAATGTCATGAGATAACTAGAATAAAGCATGAATGAATACTCGACATAGGATGACCCAACATGATATACCAACTTATACATATGACGTACAGGCCTAAAAGGCTGGCACAATCCTTTATATACTCAAAACATAGGCCGACAAGGCCATACAAGTATCCATATACATGACATCTGTCTACAAGCCTCTAAGAGTAGATAAATACCATAAAGGTCAGGACAGGACCCCGCCATACCAATTAATACATGTCCAAATCACATTGACAAAATAAGCAACTCCGAAGCAAATGGAGCGCACCAACACCTTTCGCTGAGCTGATAAACTTCTTGGAGGACTCTCAACCTGTCTATCGGAACCTACGGTATTAAATACAGCATCCCCAGGTAAAAGGGATGTTAGTACAAATAAAGTACTGAGTATGTAAGGGAGGAAAAGCCGTATACAATAGACATGAACGAAACACGGAGTAAAGGACCCAACGTGTAAGTCTGAATAGCTCTGTAAATCATGAAATATTTATAATGTCATGCATATGTGTATAAATTTCATACCATGCATAGGTATATGCGTACATAACATAATCAAGCCTCTGAGGGCATCCCATCATATCATCTCGGCCACTATAGATGAAATCATCAACATATACCAGCTGATCAGGTGGTGCTCCGTAAATAACGCCAAAACCTTTCCCCATATCCCATATACATATAATATACGTGCATATAACGCCATCTGGTCAGGCGTGAATGTACATGTATAAATGAATTAAATGCATAAGAAGTAAGTTAATAAGATTTCTCAGAATGTCATAAGATCAATATGCCTTCGGATAAACTTTATCAACTACGTATTTTTCTGAGACCCATGAACAAAAGATATAATAATAAGACACATGGGAATTAAAGAACATAGGCACCCCTAGTGCTTCTATGAATAGAGACATTTATGCCGTTGTGTGTTTGCTCGTTTCATTTATATCGTATGGATTATGCCAAAAGGAAAGAAGGGACAGCCTTAACATACCAGAGCCAATTCTGTTGATAATCCCTCTAACACACTTCAATCGCGGCCAAACAAGTAGCGGCCAGATCGAAGTAGGGGAAAATCCGTATGATAGTTTTGAGAAAGGTTGTATCGTACTCCCTTAGAATCGCAATCTCACACTGCTATAGTATTATGCAGTTTCATACAAACACTTGTTTGAGATTTTACCCGTTGCTTAGCAACTTAAGCATCTCACTTAACAATTTAGGGAAAATCTCTTATAATTATGGGTTCATAAGAACTTTTGGTAATCTATAAAAATTTCCCTTTAATGATATATGTAGGTGTCTTTATCATAGGTGTGGGTCCCACGTTATGAATTGTTTTTGCCCAACAATCCCCTAAATATGCCACCTAATTACCTAAACCAAGAGTCATAATTTAGCTTGATTATGAATGTCACTTGGCCATGTTGGGACGCCCTTTAGGCTTATCCACAATTTCCTAATTAGCTTGTTAATCTCCTACTAAACTAATAAATAACCAATTACCCACATAATTAAGAATTATCTCAAATTACTTAAAATACTAATCACTTTTAACACACTTTATATACCTTACTATCATGCTCATGTGGTATAATACTAGTCCATAGGTACTGGGTATTATAGCTTGGACCGTATTTTATCTCAAAATGTCAAACTTCGACGAAACTTATTTTCTTCGATTCATTTACCCTCTCACCTTCACGAATTTACTTATCAGTTGTTTGAAATAGAATAATATTTATAACTTCAAAATAATCTTGTCCTTGAACTGATGCCAATTATCTTACGAAAATCCAACGTACAATACTACAGGGTGTATCATCGTCGTAATACCGCAGAGTGTAACATCGACAAAATACTGTGAGGTTTAACATCATTCCCCCCTTGGAACATTCGTCCCCGAATGTTTACTGGTGCACTTATCATTTTCATAACCTATGTCTTCCGAATACTTTAGTACTCTCCTTGCCATCTAGGCAACTATTCTGTGAATAAATCCAAAGGCC
>AWOL01S0009803.1:155880-227056 GCA_000715115.1 Nicotiana otophora | reverse complement strand
TGGACCGAGGAGTGTGAGGAGAGCTTTCAAAAGCTCAAGACAGCTTTGACTACAGCCCCAGTATTAGTATTGCCTACAGGTTCGGGGTCCTACACTGTCAGNGACAGTTAAAGGTGCATGAGAAGAATTATCCGGTCCATGATCTCGAGTTAGCAGCTATTGTTCATGCCCTGAAGATCTGGCATCATTATTTGTATGGTGTTCCTTGTGAGATCTACACTGATCAACAGAGTTTGCAGCACTTGCTCAGGCAGAAGGACCTTAATTTGCGTCAGCGGAGGTGATTGGAGCTACTTAAAGACTATGATATCACTATATTGTACCACCCGGGGAAGGCCAATCCAGTGGCCGACGCCTTGTGTTGCCGGGTAGAGAGTTTGGGGCGTTTGGCATATCTTCCAGTAGCTGAGAGGCCCTTAGCCTTGGATGTTCAGGCCTTAGCCAACCAGTTCGTGAGATTAGATATTTCAGAGCCTAGCTGGGTATTAGCTTGTGTGGTTGCTCGGTCTTCTATTTATGACCTTATCAGGGAGCGCTAGTATGATGATCCTCATCTTCTAGTTCTTCAGGACAGGGTTCGGCGAGGTGATGCCAGAGATGTGACTATTGGTGATGATGGTGTGATGAGGATGCATGGTCGGTTCTATGTGCCCAATGTAGATGGGCTTCGGGAGTTAATTCTCGAAGAGGCCCACAACTCGCGGTACTCCATTCATCCTGGTGCCTCGAAGATGTACGAGGATTCGAGACAACACTACTGGTGGAGGAGGATGAAGAAGGATATAGTTGGGTTTGTGGCCAAGTGTCTCAATTGTCAGCAGGTAAAATGTGAGCACCAGAGACCGGGTGGATTACTTCAGAGGTTAGAGATCCCAGAGTGGAAGTGGGAGCGGATCACTATGGACTTTGTAGTTGGACTTCCACGGACTTTGAGAAAGTTTGATACTATAGAGTGGATCGGCTGACCAAGTCAGCTCATTTTAGTCCAGTGTCGACCACTTATTCTTCTGAGAGGTTGGCTGAGATTTATATCAGAGAGATTGTCCGCCTTCATGGTATCCCAGTATCCATCATTTGAGACAGAGGTACACAGTTCACATCATGGTTTAGGAGAGCCGTACAACAAGAGTTGGGTACTAGGGTGGAGCTGAGCACAACCTTTCACCCTCAGACAGATGGGCAGTCCGAGCGCACAATTTAGATTCTTGAGGATATGCTTCGTACCTGTGTGATGGAGTTCGGAAAGTCATGGAACTAATACTTGCCACTTGCAGAGTTTGCTTACAATAATAGTTACCAGTCCAGTATTCAGATGGCACCGTATGAGGCTTTGTATGGTAGGCGGTAGGCGGTCCCCAGTGGGATGGCTTGAGCTGGGCGAGGCCCGATTGTTGGGTAACGAATTGGTCAAGCATGCCCTGGATAAGGTGAAGGTGATTCAGGAGAGACTTCGCACAGCCCAGTCCAGGCAGAAGAGTTATGCAGACCGGAAGGTTCGTGATTTGGCATTTATGGTTGGTGAGCGGGTCTTGCTTCGGGTATCGCCTATGAAGGGCGTCATGAGATTCGGGAAGAAGGGCAAGCTGAGCCCGAGGTTTATTGGTCCTTTTGAGATATTGCAGCGAGTTGGGGAGGTTGCTTATGAGTTTGCCTTGCCTCCTAGCCTAGCAGGAGTTCACCTGGTATTCCACGTGTTTATGCTCCGGAAGTATCCCGGTGATCCGACTCATGTATTGGATTTCAGCTCAGTCCAGTTGGACAAGGATCTATCTTATGTTGAGGAGCCAGTAGCCATTTTGGACAGGCAGGTCAGAAAGCTCAGGTCAAAGAATATTGCTTCAGTAAAGGTCCAGTGGAGGGGTCAACCAGTTTAGGAGGCGACTTGGGAGACCGAGCAGGATATGCGCAGCTAATACCCTCATCTTTTCATAGTTTCAGGCATGTCTTTATACTCGTTCGAGGACGAATTATTGTTTTAAGATGGGGAGGATGTAACGACCCGGCCGGTCATTTTGAGAGTTAGAGCCCCGATCCCCTAATAACTGTTTTCCCCACGTTTCTTTCCGCTATTGGGACTTGCCGGAGTGATTGATTATGGAATTCTGAGAGTTTTGGGACACTTAGTCCCTAGTTGTGAGTTTAAGCCTTAGAGTTTGGACCGTAGTCGGAACTGCATGAAGATGGATCCGAAATTGAATTTTGTCGACTCTGTTAGCTCCGTTGAGTGATTTTGGGGTTAGGAGCACGTCCGGAATGTGTTTTGGAGGTCTGTAGCAGATTTAGGCTTGAATTGGCAAAAGTTAGTTTTTCGGCAATTTTAACCGATAGTGGAAATTTTGATATCAATCTCGGAATGGAATTCTAAAAGTGGCTATAGGTTCGTTGTGTCATTTGTGACCTGTGTGTAAAATTTGAGTTCATTCGGACTAGATTTCATGTGGTTCACCGTCGTTTGTAGAATTTGGAAAATTCTATATTCTTAAGCTTGAATCCGTGCTTAATTCCTGAATTTGGTGTTGTTTGATGTGGTTTGAAGGCTCGACTAAGTTCGTATAGTGTTATAGGATTGGTTGGTAGGTTTGGTTGAGTTCCAGGGGGCCTCGGGTGTGTTTCAGATGCTTAACGAAATGAAATTGGACTTAGGAGAAATCTGGTGCCTTTGCTGGTTCTGGTGTTTCCGCACCTGCAGAAGGGAGGCCGCAGGTGCGAGAGCCGGTGGTGCGGAGGAAGTGCGCAGATGCGGAACTAGTGGGGCTAGTGATGGAGCACAAGTGCGCAAGTTTGACCGCACCTGCGAGCCCGCAGGTGCGAAGCGTGGGCGCAGGTGCGGAGCATGGCTGCCTTAGTGAAATGTGCAGATGCACCGATTTGGATTGCAGGCGCAGTATCCGCAGGTGCGAGGAATTACCCGCATATGCGGCCCCAGCCCAGATAAGTGACCTTCGCACCTGCGATGATGATTTCCGCAGGTGCGTGACCGCAGATGCGGCCCCATGAGCGCAAGTGCGGAAATCGCTGGGTTGAAGAGGCAGATTCGAAAGTTCATTCCTCATTTTTCACCAATTTGAATTTTAGCTCAGGAGAAGGCGATTTTGCAAGGGTTTTGAAGAGGAAATCAGTGGGTAACAATTCTTAACTCTAATTTGTGTATATTGCATTAATCCATTATTGTTTTCCTCGTCTAATTATGGAATTTGAGGGTAGAAGTTTGAAAATGGGGGAAAAGGTTCCCCAATTGAAAAATCTGAGATTTGAATGGGAATTTGAAATCGAATTTAGATGATTTTTGTTCGAGTAAGCTCGTGAGTGAATGAGTGTTCATAATTTTTAATTTTTACCCTATTTCGAGAGGTGGGCCCGGGGAGACCTTTTGGGAGTTTTTCCGAATTTCACGCTTTAGCTTCGAATTAATTAGGTAAATTAGTTACTTGTAGTTATATTTACATTATACAATTAATTTGAATAGATTCGGGCCATTTGGAGTCGGATACTCGTGGGAAGAACATGATATCAAGTTGATTTGAGCGGTCGAGGTAAGTGGCTTTCCTAACCTTGTGTTGGGGACTTTCCCCTTAGGATGTTTGATATTAATTGAGGTGTGGGCGCCGTGTACGTGAGGTGACGAGTACGTACACAGGATATTATTGCAAAAATCCCGTTTTTCCTTTCTAAATCATAAATTGTCTTTCCCTTATTAAATTGCACTAATTCGTTTAATTGTTCAGCTTAGACTAGAGAAGCATGCTTACGTGTTTTAACTTCCTATCTGACATTCTGTGCGCCATGCTTAGTTAAGTCCCTATTATCCTTATCTGTGTTCTGTATAAACGGTATAACTCGATGCCTTACCTGCCATTTCATCTTGCGATGCATATTTAAGTTGGGACTACGGACGTATTTCGGGAGATCCTCAAGCACTGCATATTTACTTTGGGACTATGGACGTATTTCGGGATATCCCCCAACACTGCATATTTACTTTGGGACTACGGACGTATTCCGGGAGATCCCCCCTATACTACATATTCATTCGAAACTACGAGACGGTATCCCGGGAGATTCCCCATTGTGTTTACTTGTTCTGAGCCAAAGGCTCTCTTAACTGTTAAATTTTTGAGAATTTCTTTAACTGTGTTACTGTAAACTTTACTTATATCTTTTACTATTTAATTTATTATATTTTCTCCGGTAGGGCCTTGACCTGACCTCGTCACAACTCGATCGAGGTTAGGCTTGGCACTTACTGGGTACCATTGTGGTGTACTCATGCCCTTTCCTACACATGTTTTTGTGTGCAGATCCAGGTGCGAGCTATCAGCCTCGGGGTTAGTGCATGTTGCTGATTCTAGGAGACTTCAAGGTACTTCGGCTTTCGTCCGCAGATCCTCGGAGTCCCCTTATACTCCCTCGCTTAGAGATTTTCTTTATTATCTTCAGACTTTTGTATAGAGCTACATAGAGTATAGCATCTTGTGATTTCGTGATATTCCGAGTCTTGGGAAATTATTTTGTATACGCTGAGTGGTACTACTTTTGGTTATTCACAATATGTTGTTTATCTTTAACATGCTGTGTTTTCTTTACATTTTTCATAATATTAGGCTTACCTAGTCGTAAAGACTAGGTGCCGTCACGACACCTTACGGAGGGTTAATTTGGGTCGTGACAGATCCGATTTCAATCTGAATCACATTCGGGGTACTCGGGAAGCTGACTGAATATACCAACAAGTCCCGTAACATAATACAGACTTATTCGGTGTCTAAAATCATGTCAAACAACATCAAAATTACAATTCACACCTCGATTCGAACTTTTGGTTTTTCAAACTTTTTACTTTGCAAAACTCGTGCCAAAACATATTAAACGAATCCGGAATGAATTCAAATTTTGTATACAAGTCATAAATGACATAACGAAGCTATTCAAATTGCCGAAATCGTAATCTGAGTCCGATATCAAAAGTCAAATCCATGGTCAAACTTTGGAAATCTTTAACCTTTAATTTACTAGTTTCTGTTACATGGTCATAACCTGAGCTAGGGACCTCCAAATTAAATTTCGGGCATACGCCCAAGTCCCAAAATCACGATACGAACCTACCGTAACTGGCAAAACACTGATTCGGGTCCGTGTGCTAAACATGTTGACCAAAGTAAACTTAATTAAGTTTTAAAGCTCTATTTCATATTTTAATCTATTGTTTACATAAAAACTTTCAAACATATTTACGGACTACGCACGCAAGTCGAGAAATGATGAATAGTGCTTGTCGAGGTCTTAGAACACATAAATAATTATTAAATTTAAAGATAACATTTTGGGTCATCACATCATGTTTGTGAGGTATCTATACCATAGCATGTGAGTTGTCCGTGCAACACGTGAGTTGTCCGTGCAGATCCATATATTGATACTATAGCACGTGAGTTATCCGTGTAACACGTGAGTTATCCGCTATTGGGTTGTAGCATCCCCTCCGGAGTCTGTACACCCCCAGTGAGCGTACGTACCTATTGAGTATGAGTATTGAGGTCTGAGAGCCGAGTGTTGAGATATTGAGAGAGCTTGAGGGATTGTTGCCCTAAGAGGTTGCACTTGTTTCATTGTTGCCACACTTAGATGATTTATGTCATTATTCTGAAATTTCTAGAAAACATATTGCATTCGGTTTTACCTGAACTTGGTAATGCGTAACTGACTTGACTTAAATTGCCGGAATTCAAACATGTTTACTTTCATTGCTAAAATTACTGAAATGAACTGTATTTGTATAGCTCGTCACTACCTTTCAGTTCCTTAATTATTTTTGTTACTTACTGTGTTTGTTATACTCATGCTATACCCTGTACTTCATATGCAGATCCAGGTGTTCCCGGTCATGGAGGACGTTGATCTCGTGCGTGGTTGAGTATCGAAGATTCACGAGGTAGATACCGGCGTTCGCAGTCCTTGTCTCTCCTTACTTGTTATCTTTTCTTTTCTATATTGGTATTTTGACACAGATTATTGTAGACACTGTTTCTTAGACTGGTTGTTTAGATGCTCATGACTTGGTGACACATGATGTTTGGGACTCTTTTTCCGCACTGTAGTTTTTGAGTTTAACTCCTGTTTTTTCTAAAGTTCTGTCATGTAAAAGCTTTGACTTATCTTTTGTGAAACATTGAAAGTATTTTTGAGAATTAGCTTGCCTAGTACCATCGATAGGCGCCATCACGACAGGTTAGGATTTTGGATCGTGACATACACTACTAGAAAATGGCTATTTGCTGACTGCCTAAATGGTCGAAACACGGTCAGAAAATGCTAGTTTTTGACTATTTGCAGACCGAAAAGGCGTACTCGCAAAATAGATGGTTTGAGATAGTTTGTGACCAAATCTGTCTGTAATTTGCGACTACAGCGATCGCAAAGTCAAAATAGAAAAACGACTAATAAATGTCGTCAACTGTCCGACTGACGCGGTCGCAAAAAAAATTAAATTGAATTTTAATTTTTTATTAACTTTCCCACTACTTCGATCACAAACGGTATATATAATTATAATCTTATTTAATTTTTCTCACCGGAGTGGTCAGAAATAATTTAAAGTATTTTTATTTTATTTGAGTTTTCCCACTACTATGGTCGCAAAACTAATTTAAAAGTATTTATTTATTTATATTTCCCACTACTGTGGTGGCAAATCTAATTTAATATTGTTTTTTTATTTAACTTTGCCACTACAGCAGTAGCAGATGTTCATGAATCTGAAAAATTTTGAAGCGCTTTGCGACTACTGTGATTGGAAATCAGTCGGGCAACTCGAAATTTTTTGATAGATTCCAGCTCTTTTAAGGCAGCACCACTAGTCAATTCAAATATACAACCACTAACCAATTAATCCACCATGCCAACCAATCAATCTACCATTTCAACCAATCAAATCCATAAAATGCAAACAATTATAGAAAACATAAATATTTATAACTAAAACATCCAAAAAGAGTTAAACATTCTAGCACCATTCAATCTAGTCTAAACCATTACAATCATAGTCGAGCGTAAACATTACCAAGTTTAAACATACAACTACAACAAATAATAATGTCTCAAACATCAAAACCACAACAAACTAAAACTCATTATTGTCACAACCCAATTCCATCTTAGGCTGTGATGGCGCCCAACACCATTGTTAGGCAAGCCGACACTGATCAAACTAATGGTTTCCCGTTTAAATAAAATACTAAGTGGATAACATTTCCTCGTTTGTTAAAGAGATTGAGAAATTTTCCAATGTGACATGATTAAACGGAAGCAAACAAGTACAAATCGTAATCATATAAACAAAACCAAAATTATAAGTCTACTGGTATGTGTGCCAAGACCTGGTGTCACACGTATGTGGGCAATCTAGTAGAATATACAAAAGAAAACTAGCCTACTGTCTGAAATGAAATAGACAGAAACAAAATAAAACATAAGGGAGACTCTGGATGCTGCATGATGGCTCAGAAGACAGCTCATCGTGAAGTCTCGAGATGGGGATCAAATCTGCGCTCTAGACCGGTAACCAAATGCACCTGCCTCAGATCCTATACAATTAAGTACAGAAGAGTAGCGTGAGTACATAAATAATATGTACCCAATAAGTATCTAGTCTAACCTCGAAAAAGTAGTGACGAGGGGTCGACTCCGACACTTACTAGGGACAATAACAGGATAATATAAACTTCTAATTAAGCATGATATACAACAATAAGACTCAAATCAAGAAACACCTGAGCAAGTCTTCAGAAATATTTAAGAGCTTGAATCACTTCTTTCCTTTAAAACCTATGATCACACAAACAATGAATTTATATCGATTATGAAAGGAACTTCCAGTTTTATTATCACACACGAATACCACCGAGGACGTTCGGCCTGATCCAACATAAATGTAAAGTGTGCACTACCGAGGGTCGAATGACGTGCACTATATATGCATCTTTTACCCCGCTCGTGAATCATACATGCGATGCAGCCAATTATAAATTTATCAATAAATCATAACTCTTCCTTGATTCTTTTCAAAATAAAGACAATTCGACTTGGAGCTTTTAAATCCTTAAAAATCCTCAACTCAATATCATTTGATACAGTTAGCAATTATGATCAAATAACGGTGTCCACAAGCATGGTGTAAACCTAAAACTACCCGGACATAAACAAGAATAGTTGCTACGTACGGACTCTCGTTACTTCGTGTGTACGTATCCCCCATAAATAACAACACATATTAATTAAGCTCACCTATGGTGTAAGTTCCCTCTTACAAGGTTAGAAAAGAGACTTACCTCATCTCAAAGCTCACTTTCCAATTCAAGAATGCGCTCAAACCTCCAAATTTGATGCAAAACGACTTGGAACTAGGAAAACATAATATCAATCGATCAATCTATTGCTCAAAAGTTCATATCTCCACTATTAAAGTGATTACCCAACCAAAATTGCAAGATTCCTAAAATTCACCCCAGGCCCACGTGCCCGGATGCCGGAAATTTTGAAGAAAGTTGTTACCCATAACCTTAGGAACATAAATATATGATGTTCACTAAGTTCCATAATCATTTTCGTGGTAAAATCCCATTTTAATCAAAACCTAGGTTTTTCATCTAAACCCATAATTTCTACAAATTTTCATGTTAAGATCTACCCATAATATATGTGTTAAACTCATATTAAGTAGAAATAACTTACCTCACAAAGCTAGGTCGAAATCCCCTCCTTCACGGCTCTCAAATCGCCAAGAGTGAAATATATGCCCCCAATTTGGCCCCAAAAGAAATATACTACTATGCAAGTTTTATCAGATTCCTTTGTATAATCTATCTTCTAGCCAATTTGGCAAAAGTATTGCGTGCTAAAAAGGTGCTGATAGGCTTAAACATCTCTCGTATAAAGCTTTGTTTCCTGTCATTAAAACAAATCCTTCCCTACTACAATATGTTTCAGCTTCAAAATTCAGCATAGTTTCCTGAACTTCCTCCTCATTACCACATGGTCTCCCATCCCATCTCAGTCACACCCTTAATATTATCACGGCCCAATTTCACCTATAGGTTGTGATGGCGCCTAACACCACAGCTAGGCAAGCCAACTAGTGATTTAAACACATATTTAATTCTTTAAAAATTAACCGAGTAATTAAACTCTTCTTACTTGCAAGAATTAAGATAATATGAAAAGATCTAGTAAATTAAAATAACCAAAAAAAATAATTAAATCCAGAAATTCTACTAGTGTGTGCCAAGACCTGGTGTCACAAGTGTATGAGCATCTAGTAAATTATACAAAATTCTAAATACTGTCTGAAATAAAATAGATTGAATATAAATACAAGAAGAGGCACTAGTTGCTGCAGGATAACATAGAAAAATAGCTCACCACTAAGCCTCTGGATAACGTGGATGTTGTAACGACTTGGCCGGTCATTTTTAGTTTTTTAGCCCCGATCCCCTATTTATTGTTTTTTCCGTATCTGTTTCTTCTTATGTGACTTGCCGGAAGGTCCTGTTTTTGGTTTCAGAGAATTGTAGGACACTTAGTTCCTAAAACGAAAGCTTAAGTCTCAAGATTTTGACCATAGTCAGAATTGTGTGAAGACGACTCCGTCATGGAGTTCCGTCGGTTCTGTTAGCTCTGTTGGGTAATTTTTGAACTTAGGAGCATGTCCAGACTACGAATTTGAGGTCTGTAGCTAATTTAGCCTTGAAATGACGAAAGTTAAAATTTTGGAAAGTTTGACCGGGGGGTTGACTTTTTGATATCGGGGTCGGATTACGATTACGGAAGTTGGAGTAGGTCCATAATGTTGAATATGACTTGTGTGCAAAATTTGAGGTCAATCGGACGTGGTTTGGTAGGTTTAGGCTTGAATCCGGGTGTAATTGGTGTTTTAATATTGTTATGAGTGATTTAAAGGTTCGACTAAGTTTGCATGGGGTTATATGACTTGTTGGTATGTTTGGTTGAGGTCCCGGGGGCCTCGAGGGTGATTCGGATTCCCATCGGAAGGAAATTTGGACTTAGGCATGTTTGGGTTTTCTTTCTGGTGTTATGGTGTTTTGCACCTCCGGTGGGATCCCGCAGGTGCGGCCCCACAGAAGCGAAGAGGAGGACGTAGATGCGGGAGAGGCTGGGTTGGAATAGAAGCACTAGTGCGAGGTTAGAAGCGCATCTGTGAAATCGCAGATGTGGAAGGGGAGGCACAAATGCGGAAAAGGACCTGAGTGGAAAGGTTCGCAGAAGCGAGCAGGGCCCGCAGGTGCGCACCCGCAAGTGCGAATGAGTGACCGCAGATGCAAAATATGGGAGCGTAAGTTGGATCCGCACCTGCAATGAAACTTCCACAGGAGCGGCGTCGCAGATGCTACAGAAGGTCTGCAGGTGCGGAAGAACTGGGCAGAAAAATGGGATTTCGAGGGCTTGATTCCCATTTCGATTTTGGGACTTTGAGAGCTCGGTGTGAGGCGATGGTTTGACGTTTCTTCATAAAGATTGTTTTGGTAAGTGATTCTAACTCGGATTGGACTATATTTCATGAATCTATTGCTATTTTCATCATCTAATTAGGGATTTGAGTGGTAAATTTGGGGGGAAATGGTTGAAACTTCATAGGTTAAAATTTTGAGTTTTGGAAGGTGATTTGAGGTTGGATTCGAGTAATTCTTGTATGGTTGGACTCGTGGGTGGATGGGTGTTCATATGTTTTGACTTTTGTCGGATTTCACGACGTGGGCCCGGGGGCTGGTTTGAGCCTATTTTGGATTTTGGCTTATGATTTCGTGTTTTCCTTGTGGGATTGATTCTTTTAGCTTATACTAATTATATTATACTGCTTGTGGCTAGATTTTGGAGTGTTTGGAGATTGATTCGAGGAGAAAAGGCATTGTAGAGTAGGATTTTGCGTGTTTGAGGTAAGTAACAGTCTTAAATCTGGTTTTGAGGGTATAAAACCCCGAGAATTGGTATAATGTGAGTATTTGGAGGTGACGCACATGCTAGGTGACGGACATGTGAGCCTGAACCATGAGGGATTGTGACTTGGTCCGTCCCGTGAGACTGTAAAGTAGAATAGCCATTATTATTACTTGTTCTTCCTTGTATTTGAGCAATTGACTACCTTTCATGTTAGAAACCATGCTTAGGCCATATGATATCATTGTTGGGACCCGCGGCGGTGGTATAATTTTTGAATTGACTGCTAATTGATGCCTTGTAACTCAGTCACAGTCTTACTTGTGCGTTATATATTTGTTCCCTCTCATTTCTTGTTGATACTTGTTGTATTCTCTTTTTGGGTTGATTATTATGATATTCTCTGACCGTGAGGGGCTAGAGAAGTTAGTGACTGAGATAGGACATGAGTGTCGAGATGTGAACTATGTGAGGGTATATGGGTTGCAAATCGCAATGAGCCTTATGGCTATTTATGGACTGTGGATCGGGTTGCACGCCGCAATGGGTTTTTTGGCTACTGATATGTTTGGGTCGGGCTGCACACCGCAGCGATATAGCGCTTGGGCTGGAAGGAGCCCCTCCGGAGTCTGCACACCCCCAGTGAGCACAGGTACCTATCGAGAGTGTGTATTGAGGGTTGAGAGCCGAGAGTGTGAGCTGTTGAGATGAGCTAAGTGACTGTTGCCTTGAGAGGCTGTACTTGTTTTTATTAATTGATGTACTTATGTTGTTATCCGTTGTTGTTGTGAAATTTCTGGAAGATTCATATCTACTTTACTTGAGCTAGAACTGAATTGACTTATACCACCGGATTTGAAAGCATGTTCACTATTTACTAAAAACTTTTGAAATGATCTGTATTTTTATAGCTCGTCATTGCTTCTTAGTTCCTTATTTAATTATGTTACTTGCTGGGTTGGTTGTACTCATACTACACCATGCACTTCATGTGCAGATCCAGGTGTGTACGGTTCTGACTGTCGTTGAGTTCGTGCGCGAGCTGATTATCGGAGACTTGCGAGCTAGTTGTCGGCGTACGCAATCCTTGTTGCTCCTTCTTATTATCTTTTTATCTTTTATTGGCATTTAGCACAGACTGTAGTAGACTCTGTTTCTAGATTTGTTATTAGATGCTCATGACTTAGTGACACCCGATGTCGGTCTATCATTCTGCACTTGTATTGTTTTTTGGGTTTTTACCCCATTATTATCTAAACCTTCAGTTAATTTAATTGCTTTAGCTCTCTTGTGTTATATATTGAAAGAATATTGAGAACGTCGGCTTGCCTAGTTACACGATAGGTGCCATCACGACGGGTTAGGTTTGGATCGTGACAAGTTGGTATCAGAGCCTAGGTTACATAGATCTCACGAGTCATGGGCAATTTTAGTAGCGTCTTGCGGATCGGTATGGAGATGTCTGTACTTATCTTCGAGAGGCTACTGAACCCTTAGGAAACTTCATATTCTTGAATTCTTGTCATGCGAATCTTTTGATTCTGGTAATTAATTTATGTTGTTCTAATTCTCTCATAGATGGTGAGGACGCGTACTACAGGGCATGATGGACATACACCAGTACCACCAGCCAGGGCCGTGAGAGGCGAAGGTAGCGGTAGAGGCCGCAGTAGGGGCAGAGGTACAACCCGTACAGTAGCTGGGGTAGTACCTTCAGATTCTCCAGTTGCCCCAGATCAGGATCAGATTCCAGTTGTTGATGCACCACCTGTGCCTATTGTGATTCCAGGCCTTCAGGAGGCGATAGCTTAGATTCTGATTGCGTGTACTAGTCTTGCTTATGCAGTCTCTGTTCTGGACGCAACAGCCACTTCTCAGGCCGGGGGAGGTGCTCAGACTCCCTCCGCCCGCACACTAGAGCAGGTGGTACAGGGATTCCAGATACCGGGGGCACCACTAGCCAAGCCGGTTACAGCTTCTCAAGACTATGTGGTTCCTGTCATGCCTGATGATGAGAAGCATTGATTGGATAGGTTTGGAAGACTAGAGCCTCTATCTTTCAGTGGTACCAAGGAAGAGGATGCACAGGGCTTCTTGGACAGGTGTCAGATGATACTCCGCAGAACAGGTATTCTAGAGGACAGTGGGGTCTCATTCGCTACTTTTCAGTTCTCTAGGGCTGCCTTCAGTTGGTGGGAGGCTTACGAGAGATGTAGGCCGGTTGGCGCAACACCCCTTACATGGTAGCAGTTCTCCGGTCTATTCCTGGAGAAGTTCGTGCCACAGTCCCGCAGAGAGGAGCTGCGTAGGCAGTTTGAGAAACTTCGCCAGGGTGACATATCTATGACGCAGTATGAGATGTGATTCTCGGAGTTGGCCCGTCATGCTATCTGGTAGGTTCCCACAAATAGGTAGAGGATTAGGAGGTTTATAGATGGTCTCACTTTTCAGCTGCGATAGCTTATGACCAGAGATAGAGTGTCTGGTGTTACTTTTGATGATGTTTTCGACATTGCGCGTCAGATTGGGATGATTTGTAGTCATGAGAGGGTTGAGAGTAGGCCAAGAGGCCTCGTGGACAGGGTGCATTATGCAGTGTTCCTTCTGGGGGCAGTTCCACCATGTCAGGGATTGTCTTTTTAGACATGCTCCGATGGCTCACCCAGTCCCCCGTGGTGCATCATCTCGCCATGGTTCACACAATTATCAGTAGGGCAATTCATCTCTCAGTGCCCTCCCAGCTCAGAGTTTGTTCCGTGCTCCATCGGGTCAGGGCTCGTCTATGCTAGGTCCTTCTACCAGTTATCCCGGTACTCGGGGCTCCTTTCAGTCCCCAGCACCAACACCGGGGCGTTGGTATGAGTGTGGAGAGTTTGGCCACATCAGGAGACATTGTCCCCACCTTACGGGAGGTCCAGATCAATGGAGGATCCAGTATATGACATTAGCACCAGTTTCTTCACCACCCGCTGAGCCAGCTCGGGGTGGCGCCCAGTCAGCTAGGGGTCTCCCGAGAAGGGGAAGGCCAATCAGGGGGGTGGCCAGGCCCGTTTCTATGCTCTTCCATCCAGGCCAAATGCCATTGCTTTGGATGCTGTGATTACATGTATTGTCTATGTATTATTTGACCTTGGTTCCACTTATTCATATGTGTCCTCGTATTTCTTTCATTATCTTATTATGCCCCGTGAGTCTCAAGTTTCATCTTTTCATGTATCCACTCTAGTAGGCGATACTATCATTGTGGACCGTGTATATCGGTTGTGTGTGGTGACTATTGGGAGTTTGGAGACCAGAGTATATTTCTTGTTGCTTAGTATGGTCGATTTCGACGTGATTTTTGGGTATGTATTGGTTGTCTCCATGTCAAGGTGTTCTAGATTATCACGCTAAGACCGTGACGTTGGCGATGCCGGGATTGCCGAGGGTTGAGTGGAGCGGCTCTATAGACTATGTTCCCAGTAAAGTGATTTCATACTTGAAAGCTCAGTGGATGTTTGAGAATGTTATCTATCTTATCTGGCCTTTGTGAGGGATGTTAGTGCAGAGGCCCCTACTATTGGTTATGTTCCGATGGTACGAGATTTCCTGGATATGTTTCCTGCAGACCTGTCGGGCATACCACCCGACAGGGATATTGATTTCGGTATTGATTTGGTGTCGGGCACTCATCCCATTTCTATTCCACCGTATCGTATGGAATAGGTTGAGTTGAAGGAGTTAAAGGAACAACTTCAGGAACTCCTTGATAGAGGGTTTATTCGGCCTAGCGTGTCACCTTGGGGTGCACCAATTCTATTTGGGAAGAAGAAGGATAGTACTATGAGAATGTACATTGATTACAGAAGGTTGAACGAGGTCAAAATAAAGAACAAATATCCTTTGCCATGTATTGATGATTTGTTTGACCAACTTCTGGGAGCGATGGTGTTCTCCAAGATTGATTTGAGGTCAGGGTATCACCAACTGAAGATTCGAGGCTCAGATATTCTTAAGACAACATTCAGGACCCGATATGGCCATTATGAGTTCCTTATAATGTCTTTTGGGCTTACTAATGCCCCATCAACGTTCATGCATCTGATGAATAGTGTGTTTCAGCCTTATTTGGACTCGTTCGTCATTGTATTCATTGATGATATCCTGGTGTACTTTCATAGCCAGGAGGAGCACGCCCAGCATCTGAGGATTGTGTTACAACGGTTGAGGGAGGAGAAGCTTTATGCAATGTTCTCCAAGTGTGAGTTTTGGATCGGTTCAGTGGAGTTCTTGGGGCACGTGATGTCCAGCGAGGGTATTCAGGTGGATCCGAAAAAGATAGAAGTGGTGCAGAGTTGGCCTAGACCGTCCTCAGCCATGTAGATTCGGTGTTTACTTGGGTTGGCGGGCTATTACCGTCATTTTGATGAGGGTTTCTCATCTATTGCATCACCCTTAACTAAATTAACCCATAAGGGTGCCCCATTCAGGTGGTCGGATGAGTGCGAGGAGAGCTTTTAGAAGCTCAAGACTTCCTTGACCACGACTCCAGTTCTAGTTCTGCCATCTGCTTCTGGTTCCTATAGAGCGTATTGCGATGCCTCACGGATCGGTATTGGGTGTGTTCTGATACAGGAGGGTAGAGTGATTGCTTATGCTTCGTGCCAGTTAAAGACCCATGAGAAGAACTATCATGTCCATGATCTTGAGTTAGTAGCTATTGTTCACATCTTGAAGATTTGGCGGCACTATTTGTACGGGGTCCATTATGAGATTTTAACTAATCATCGGAGTTTGCAACATCTGTTCAAACAAAAGGATCTTAACTTGCGTCAGCAGAGAGTTTGGGGAACTTAGCATATCTTCGAGCAGCAGAGAGGCCATTGGCATTGGATGTTCAGGACTTAGCCAGCCAGTTAGTTAAATTGGATATTTCTAAGTCAAGTCGAGTATTAGCTTGTGTGGTCTCTCGGTCTTCTCTTTATGATCGTATCAGGGAGCGTCAGTATGATGACCCACATATGCTTGTCCTTAAGGACACGGTCCAGCACGACGATGCTAGGGAGGTCACTATTGGGGATAATGGTGCATTGAGGATGCTGGGCATGCTATGTGTGCCCAATGTAGATGGCTTGCATGAGATGATTCTCCAGGAGGCTCACAGTTTACGATATTCTATTCATCCGGGTGCCGCAAAGATGTATCAGGACTTGAGGCAGCATTACTGGTGGAGGATAATGAAGAAGGACATAGTGGAGTATGTAGATCGGTGCATAGATTGCCAGCAGGTGAAGTATAAGCATCAGCGACCAGGTGGGTTGCTTCAGAAGTTAGAGATTCCCGAGTGGAAATGTGAGTGGATCACTATGGATTTCGTTGTTGGGCTTCCACTAACTCAGCAGAAATTGGATGCAGTTTGGGTGATTGTGGACCGGCTGACCAAGTCAACTCATTTAATTCCTGTGATGACTACTTATTCTTTTGAGCAACTGGCTCGAGTGTATATCCGTGAGATCATCAGGCTTCATGGCGTGCCAGTATCTATCATTTCTGACCGGGGTACGCAGTTTACATCCCGGTTCTAGAGGGTCGAATAACATGAGTTGTGTACTCGAGTGGAGTTGAGCATAACATTTCACCCTCATACAGATGGACAGTCCGAGCGCACTATTCATATATTAGAGGATATGCTTTGTGCGTGTGTGATGGAGTTTGGGGGTTCGTGGGATCTGTTCTTGCCACTAGCGGAGTTTGCCTACAACAACAATTATCAGTCGAGCATCCAGATGGCACCGTATGAGGCTTTGTATGGTAGGCGGTGTAGGTCTCCAGTGGGTTAGTTCGAGCCGGGCGAGGCTAGATTATTGGGTACAGACTTGGTTCAGGATGCTCTAGAGAATGTTAAGGTGATTCAGGATAGACTACGCACAGCCTAGTCCAGATAGAAGAGTTATGCGGATCAGAAGGTTCGCGATACTGCATTAATGGTTGGAGAGCAGGTCTTTCTCCGGGTGTCACCCATGAAGGGTGTTATGAGGTTCGTAAAGAAGGGCAAGATGAGCCCGAGGTCTATCTATCCGTTTGAGGTATTGCGACATGTTGGGGAGGTTGCTTATGAGCTTGCTTTGCCTCCCAGTCTAGCAGGAGTTCATCAAGTATTCCATGTTTCTATGCTCCGGAAGAATCATGACGATCCGTCTCACATGTTGGATTTCAGCTCAGTCCAATTGGACAAGGATTTATCTTATGTTGAGCAACCAGTGGTGATCTTAGATAGGCAGGATCAAAAGCCGAGGTCGAAACATATTTCTTCTGGGAAGCTTCGATACTTCATGTATGTCGCTATGCTCGTTCGAGGACGGATGATTGTTTAAGAGGGGGAGGATGTAACGACCCGGACGATCATATTTAGTGTATTAGCCCTAATCTCTTATTTAATATTTTTCCCATATTTATTTCTGCTTATGTGACTTGTCAGGAGGTCTTGTTTTTTGTTTTAGAGTGTTGTGGGATACTTAGTCCCTAAAATGGAAGCTTAAGTCTAAGGATTTTGACCGTAGTCAGAATTGGGTGAAGACAACTCCGTAATGGAGTTTTGTCGGTTTCGTTAACTCCTTTGGGTGATTTTGGACTTAGGAGCGTGTCCGGACTGTGAATTTGAGGTCTGTAGATAATTTAGGCTTGAAATGGTGAAAGTCAAATTTTTGAAAAGTTTGACCGGGGAGTTGACTTTTTGATATCAGGGTCGGATTCTGATTCCGAAATTTGGCATAGGTCCATAATGTTGAATATTACTTGTGTATAAAATTGGAGGTCAATCGGACGTGGTTTAATAGGTTTCGGCATCGTTTGTGGAATTCGGAAGTTTAGAAGTTCTTTAGGCTTGAATCCGGGTGTAATTGGTGTTTTGATGTTATTTTGAGTGATTCGAAGGTTCGACTTAGTTCGCATGGGATTATATGACTTGTTGGTATGTTTGGTTGAGGTTTTGGATGCCCATCAGAAGGAAATTTGGACTTAGGCATTGCTGGTTGTTTTGGTGGTGTTCTGGTGTTTCGCACCTGCGGTGCCGTAGAAGCGAAGAGGAGGACACAGATGCGGGGGAGTCTAGGTTGGACTGGAAGAGCAGGTGCGAGGTTAGGAGTGCATCTGCGAAACCACAGATGCGGAAAGGGATGCGCATATGCGGAAAATGGCCTGAGTGGAAAGATTCGTAAAAGCGGGCAGGGCCCGTAGGTGCGCACCCGCATGTGAGAATGAGTGACCGTAGATGCAGAATCTGTGAGCATAAGTGGGATCTGCACCTGCGATGGAATTTCAACAAGTGAGGTATCGCAGATGCGACAGAAGGTCCGCAGGTGCAGAAGCACTAGGCAGAAAAATGGGATTTCGAGGGCTTGATTCCCATTTCAATTTTAGGACTTTGAGAGCTCGGTGTGAGGCGATGTTTCGAGGTTTCTTCAATAAGATTGTTGGGGTAAGTGATTCTAACTCGGGTTGGACTATATTTCATGAATCTATTGTTCTTTTCATCATCTAATTATGGATTTGAGTGGTAAATTTGAGGGTTTGGAAGGTGATTTCAGGTTGGATTTGAGTAATTCTTGTATGGTTGGACTCGTGGGTGGGCGGATGGATGTTCATATTTTGTGACTTTTGTTGGATTTTGAGACGTGGACCCGGGGGCTGGCTTGAGCCTATTTCGGATTTTGGCTTATGATTCTGTGTTTTTCTTATGGGATTGATTCTTTTAGCTTATATTAATTAAATCGTACTGTTTGTGGTTAGATTCGGAGCATTTGGAGATTGATTCGAGGGGAAAAGGCATTGCAGAGTAGGATTTTACGCGTTTGAGATAAGTAACAGTCTTAAATATGGTTTTGAGGGTATAAAACCTCGAGAATTGGTATGATGAGTGTTTGGAGGTGACGCTCATGCTAGGTGACGGGCGTGTGAGCATGCACCGTGAGAGATTGTCACTTGGTCCGTCCCCTGAGACTATAAAGTCGAATAGCCATTGTTATTACTTGTCTTTGAACAATTGACTGGATTTCATGTTAGAAACCATGCTTAGGCCATATGATATCATTGTTGCGACCCGCAACGATCGTATACTTGTTGAATTGACGGCTAATTGTTGTCTTGTACTTAGTCATAGTCTTACTTGTGTGTTATATCTCTGTTCCCTCTAATCTCTTGTTGATACTTGTTGTATTCTCTGTTTGGGCTGATTATTATGATATTCTGTGAGCCCAAGGGGCTAAAGAGATTTGTGACTGAGATAGGGCCTGAGTGCCGAGCTGTGAACTATGTGAGGGTATATGGATCGGGTTGCACGTTGTAACGAGCCTTATGGCTATTTATGGACTGTAGATCGGGTTGCACGCCGCAATGAGCCTTTTGGCTACTGATATGTTTAGTTCGGGCTACACGCCGCAGTGATATAGCGCTTGGGCTGGAAGGAGCCCATTCAGAGTCTGCGTGAGCGCAGGTACCTATTGAGAGTGTGTATTGAGGGTTGAGAGCCGAGAGTATGAGCTGTTGAGATGAGCTGAGTGAGTGCTGCCTTGAGAGGCTGTACTTGCTTTTTATTTATTGATGTACTTATGTTGTTATATGTTGTTATTGTGAAATTTCTGGAAGATCTATATCTGCTTTACTTGAGCTCGAGCGGATTTCACTTATACCACCGGATTTGAAAACATGTTCACAATTTACTGAAAACTTTTAAAATGATCTATATTTCTATAGCTCGGTACTGCTTCTCGGTTTCTTATTTAATTATGTTACTTGCTGGGATGGTTGTACTCATGTTACACCTTGCACTTCATGTGCATATCCAGGTGTGTACGGTTCTGACGGTCGTTGAGTTCGTGCGCGAGCTGATTATCGGAGACTTACGAGGTAGTTGCCGGCGTCCGCAGTCCTTGTTTCTCCTTCTTATTATCTTTCTCTCTTGTATTGGCATTCATCACAGACTATAGTAGACTCTGTTTCTAGATTGGTTGCTTGATGCTCATGACTTAGTGACACCCCGATGTCGGGCTATCATTCCGCACTTGTATTTTTATTTTTTGGGTTTTTAACCCGTTATTATGTGAATCTTCAGATAACTTAACTGCTTTAGCTCACTTCTGTTATATATTGAAAGCATATTGAGAATATTGGCTTTCCTAGTTCCACGATAGGCGCCATCACGATGGGTTAGGTTTTGGGTCGTGACAAATGCGCTCTGGTAGGTCCAACTATAGCACTGATCTCAGGTCCGTCACAAAAAGTGAAGCAAGTGTAGCATAAGTACGTAAACAACATGTACCCAGTAAGTATCAAGCCTAATCTCAAAGAAGTAGTGACGAGAGGTTGACTTTGACACTCACTGTGGGTCAATAATATTAAAATAGAATATATTTAATTAAACATGATTTTTAGGTGAATAACAATAATTTTATTAACAAGAAGAAATAATTAATTTCTTAAATTTCAATAATTTTTAATTTATCAATTAGCTTCACAAGCTGTAATTAAACTATCAAGGTATCGTGTAATCATTATTATTAGGCACGATTTATGTCGAGGTCGTATGGCCCGATCCAGAGTGTCGTGTACACTACCGAGGGATATGGAATGCGATCCATAGATGCATCTATACTGCCGAGGCATTCGGCCCGCTCCACAAGAAAGGAGGACATTTTCTTATGAACCTCCGAAATGAGAAGTTATTATAATATTAACATGTAGGATGTTAAATCTCTATTAACATGTAGGATGTTAAATCTCTATTAACATGTAACGACCCAACTTGTCGTTTTAAGAATTTACTCCATGTTCAGTGAATCTCTCGAGCATCTTCGCAATATGTATTATGACCCGCGGGTGTGGTCAATTTTGATTTGCGGAAGATTCAGAATTTAATTAAAACAACAATCCTTACTTAGAAGCTTAAATGAAAAAAGTTGACTCTTGAGCAAATGACTCCGGAATGGAATTTTGATTATGTCAATAGCTTCGTATGGTGATTATGGACTTAGGAACGTGTCTGGAAAATTATTTGGAGGTATGTAGAAGAATTTGGTTTGAAATGGCGAAAGATGAATTTTTGGAAAGTTTGACCGAAGGGTTGACTATTTGATATCGGGGTCGGAATCCGATTCTGGAAATTTAAATAGATTCGTTATGCCATTTATGACTTGTGTGCAAAATTTGAAGTCATTTCGGATTGATTTGATGTGTTTCGGCACAAGATATAGAATTTGAAAGTTCAAAGTTAATAGATTTTAATTTGAGGTGCGATTCATCGTTTTGATGTTGTTTGATGTGAATTAAGAATTCGACTAAGTTTGAATGATGTATTAAGACTAGTTGGTAGGTTTGGTTGAGGTCCCAAGGGGCTCGGGCGTATTTCGGATTGATTTCGTACCATTTTCCCCTCATTTTCCGCTGCTGTAATTTGCTGGTATCTGGTGCCTCAAATCTTTCATCGCGTTCGCAAGGAATGGGTCGTGAACGCGCAGTGTATTTTGATGGCAGTAGTATGTTCTTCACCGCATTCGCGAATATTGGATTGCGTTCGCGAATATTGGATCACGTTCGTGTAGAGTTGGGGCAAGTGTTCTTCGCGTTCGCATACGAGTGATCGCGTTCGCGAAGTGGACCTGAGAAGCTGGCAAAATTTACTTTTCATGTTCGAGAAGATGAGGACGCGTTTGCGAATGGTGGACAGGGTTTGCATCGTGAATGCGAGAGGTGTTACGTGTTCACGAAGAAGAAAGGAAGCAGCTGGGGACCATAGGCGTTTGGCCTTCGCGTGGTGTGTGTCGCATTCGCGAAGTGAGGGGACAACAAACCTTCACGTTCTCGAGGCTTGTGTCGTGTTCGCTAAGGGTTAATTTTGGGTAGTCGAGGCTGTGCTTCGCGAACGCAAATCAATGGTCGCGAACGCGAAGAAGGCACACCTGAGCAGAATTAAAAGTCCCCAAAACGGGTTTGAGTTCATAACACAAAATCAAATTGGGAGCTCGATAGAAGGCAATATTTTGAGAGATTCTTGCGTGGGTGTTTGGGGTAAGTGATCCTTATCTAGTTTCGATTAATTTCCATGATTATGCCTTTGAATCCATCATTTAATTCGGATTTAAATGATTAAAAAATCAAGATCTTTGTAAAATCTTCCAAAAATAAAAATTTAAGATTTGGAGGTCGAGTTGTTATTGGAATTCGATAAAATTGGTATGGTTGAACTCGAATCGGAATGAGTGTTCGAATTTCATAAATATTATATCGGGTTCCGAGGGGTGGGCCCCGCGTTCACTTTTGTTGACTTTTTGGAATAAATTTTTTAAGTCGACGTATTATTATCCGGAATTGTTTACGGTGAATTTTAATGAAGTTATGCAATTGATTTGGATAGATTTGAGCGGTCCGGAATTCAATTCAAGCAAGAAGGCAATTTTGGAATATTGACATAACTTAAAAAAGGTATGTGTCTTGCTTAACCTCGAGTGGGGGAATTACCCCTTAGGCATCGAGTCTTATATGTCATTTGTGAAATGTGAAAAGCCGTGGACGCGAGGTGACGAGTATGTACTCGGGCTTATATGTGCAAAACTCATTGAGTTAAAGTCTTGGGAAAATTATGTAGTAATTTGAATAATTGTTAGTATTTATTAAATCATCTATTTGCCATGCCTAAATCCTTGTTGTTGAATTTATTTTTATATGACAATTTGATGTGATTATTACTTAAAATTTATGTAATTTGTGAGTATTGTTGGTTTGATATTTATTGGAATTTAATTTCAATATAAATTTTTTCTATGCAAATAATTAATTAATCAAGTTTAAAAAGAAGTGTTAATATAATTATCTAAGTTTGGATTAATGAAGGCTTTGCTTTATGTTAAGTAATTTCTATCTCTGTTGATTGTTTTGGGGGTATTATACACATTGTGTGGGGCCTTCGACTATTTATTGTGAAATTAATTAATTTGGTTGTATCTTTGGAATTTTGGTTGTGGCCATTGGGCAAATTGTGATATGAATTGATTTTGTTATGTTGCCGTGATAATTTCCCGTGTAAATTATTGTGTTATGTAAGTTATTATTTTGGGGAGATAAGGGTGGCATTTCACTGTTGTTGTGTTTGTTGGAATATTGTATAGGCGGAGCGATAAAGGTGGCTATAAGAGCGATAAGGGTGAAAATATGAGCGATAAGGGTGGCTATTGATATTGTCTGGGCGGAGCGATAAGGGTGGCTATAGAAGCGATAAGGGTGGCAATAGGAGCGATAATGGTGGTTATTTTCAGGGACGATATGTGATGATGTGGATTTGTGGTGTTGATGATTTTTCATGTGATGTTGTGATTTTCTTATGTTTATTTTTATACCTTGTGCAATTTGTCTTGTTGTTGGTAAATTGATAACAATATGATTTATGTTAAAATTGAGAGCCTGTGGCTATTGCCATGGGGATTATAAAATGAAATGTGGGCACGATGTGCCGTGAGTAAATAATAAAAATATTGGCACGTGAATTGTCTGTGTAGTTGTGATATGAAATATGGGCACGGAGTGTTGTGATTAAATGATAATAATATTGGCACGTGAACTGTCCGAGTATCTAAGATATGAAAAGTGGGCATGAGGTGACGGAGAAATATGATGATTTAATTATGGGCACGAAGTGCCGTGGAAATATGAAAATGGGCTGAGACCCGTGTTTACGAAAAATATAAAAATGGGCTGAGACCCGTGTTTACGAAAAATATAAAAATGGGCTGAGACCCGTGTTTACGAAAAATATAAAAATGGGCTGAGACCCGTGTTTACGAAAAATATAAAAATGGGCTGAGACCCGTGTTTACGAAAAATATAAAAATGGGCTGAGACCCGTATTGTTATGATTATGAAATGAGGTGTCACATGATTACTTTTTAATTGAAAGAATTATATTCAAAATATTTATTTGGAAGGATTTTTATTCAAAAAGAATTATATTAAAGAATTGTATTTGAACGATATTTATTTGAGAAAATTATATTTGAATACATTTATTGAAAGAATTTTATATTCGAAAGATGTTTATTTGAGGAAATTATATTTGAAAAAAGAGTTTTATTCGTAAGAGTTATGTGTGAAAGATATTTAATTGAAGAACTTGATTTAACTGGGTGTAATTGTATTTATCAATTGTTGAGCGATATTAATGGTGATTTTATTGTTTTACTATGCATATCACTGGTTGTTTTTTTTTTTGCCCTTATTGTTATTTATTTTCTATTATTTTGTATATTATATTGCACAGGTTATTAGACTAGTGAGTGTCTTGATTGTACCTCGTCTCTACACCACTGAGGTTAGTCTTGATACTTACTAGGTACCAACTGTGGCGTACTCATACTACACTTCTGCATATTTTGTGTAGAGCCAGGTATTGGAGATATCGGACTTGGGTAGAGTTTAAGCGAGATCGTACGGATTCAAGGTAGAGCTGCTTGGTCGTCGCAGTCCATTGGAGTCTTTTCATTTCATTGTACTGCTAATTTTTAATCAAATAGTATTATATATTCGGTCTTCGTGATCATCCCACGTATTCAGTTAGAGTTCGTGACTTACTACTACCAGTCTTGGGAGGTTGTATATTCATATTTGTTCCGCTATTAATTTTGATTATTTATTCATATTTAAAAAAAATGTAATTGAAATCGGCTTACCTAGTCTTAGAGACTAGGTGCCATCACGATGCCTGTGGTGGGATTTTGGGTCGTGACATAACAATTCAATAATTTACACAAATTCAAGTATATGAAGTTTCGATCTTTTACTATTTCATCTAACAATTTACAATATAATTCCAGTAATTTAATTAAATAAAAGGAGCAATTATCGCACGTAATTCATCATTTGATTCCTAAACTACCCAGACATAGCATTATTAGTAGCTACGCAGGGACTCTCGTTACCTCGTGCGTACGTAGCCCCCCATAATTAGCAACAATTATTATTTTAAATCACATATGGGGTAAATTCCCTCTTACAAGGTTAGACAAGAGATTTACCTTGTCTCAAAGCCCACTTCCGATCACGATGTCGTGTAAAAATCCCAATTTGGTGCCGCAAAATCCGAAACTATCCAGATATTATATAAAATAATTAATACATTCTTAATAATTCAATATTAGACTATTAAATAAATTACCCTACCCAAAATGGTAAAATTTCTAAAATTCACCCCGGGCCCACGTGCCTGGATTACGGAAATCCTCGGAGGAAATCGTTACCCCATACTTTCAAGAACTCAAATATACAATTTTTATCCAATTCCATAACCATTTTCGTGGTAAAAATTTAAGTTTTATAAAAATCTAGGTTTTTCCTCTAACCCTTGATTTCCATCATTTATAGGTTATAATCTACTCATAATATATGTATTTAACTCAAAATGTGTAGAATTAACTTACCTTCAAGTTTCTAGTTGAAATCCCCTCTCAAAAAGCTCCAAAATCGCCCAAGCATGGAAGAAATGGGGTTAAAAATGGTGAAATCCCCCTTTTAAGACATTATGTCTGGTACAATGAACCCCTTCTTCGCGAACACGGTCAGTGCCTCACGTTCGCGAAGGCAAAATTTCCCAACCTTAAAAATACCCTTCGCGAACGCGACAGAGGTCTCGCTATAACGACCCGACCGGTCGTTTTGAGAGTATTAGCACCGATCCCCCATTTACTATTTCCCCCGTACCTCTTTCTGCTTATGTGACTTGCCGGGAGGTTATATTTTGATTTTTGGGGTGATTTGGAATACTTTAGTCTTAGTATTTTGTTTATAGTCGGAACTATGTGAAGACGACTCCGAAATGGAGTTTCGTCGATTCCGTTAGCTCCGTTGAGTGATTTTGGACTTAGGGATGTGTCCGGACTATGAATTGGAGGTCTGTAGCTAATTTAGGCTTGAAATGGCGAAAAGTCGAATTTTTGGAGATTTTGACCGAAAGAGGACTTTTTTTTATAACGGGGTCGAATTCCGATTCCGGAAGTTGCAGTAGGTCTGGAATGTTGAATATGACGTGTGCAAAATTTGAGGTCAAACGGACGTGGTTTGATAGTTTTCAGCATCAGATATAGAAAATGTGAAGTTTCAAGTTCTTTAAGTTTGGATTCAAGGGTGATTCGTGTTTTTAGCATTGTTTGATTTGATTTGAAGGCTCGACTAAGTTTGCATGATATTTTTGGACCTGTTGGTATGTTTGGTTGAGGTCCTGGGGCTTTGGGTGTGTGTTCGGGGTGAGTTTTGAGTGAGTCCAGGCAGTTCGGCACTCTGATGATGTTCTGAAACGTTGGAAGTGCAGATCGCACAATTCCATGTGCTGAGGCACATTTTTGAGTGTTGTAGCAGATGAAAAAGAGCTGCAGCAGACAAAAAAGTGCGGACCGTAGAAGAAAAGTGCGGATCGCACAATTTTGTCTGCGGCTGCATTTCTGGTGATTTCCGCAGGTTCACATGTCCGACTTCAGAATCTTATATCTTTTGATCTCCAAGGAATTTGGCGATGATCAAAAATCAAAGTTGTAGCCCTTCGTGTCTAGTTTTCATAAAAGTAAAGAAATAATCATTTGGCCATCTGTAGAGAAAGTTATGACCAATTTACTAAAGATTGGTAGTAGACAGGTTGTGAAGTGCGGCCGCACAATTTTTGTGCGACCGCAGAAGCTAGGATGTGCGACTGCACTTGGAATTTCATGGACCGAACATTGTGAGGTCGGATTGGGTACTATATAACCGAGGTTTAGGGTATTATTTCATTTTTTGACTTTGGGAGCTCGGTTGGAGACGATGTTTTGTGGGATTTTCAAGAAATTCATCGGGCTAAGTGTTTCTAACTCGGATTTGGTTAATATACATAAAAATATCACTGATTTCATCATTTAATTAGTACTTTGAGATGGAAATTTGGGAAAAATTTATAGAAACTTCATAAACTATAAATTAGGGATTTGAAGGTCGAATTGTGATTGAAATTGGCTAATGTTGGTACAGTTGGACTCGTGAGTGAATGAGTTGCTTGATAATGGCTTCATTAGGCCAGTGTGTCATCTTGGGGTGCTCCTGTCTTATTTGTGAAGAAAAAAGATGGTTCTGTGCGTATGAACATTGATTATCGCCAGTTGAACAGAGTTATAGTGAAGAACAAGTGTTTGTTGCCTCGTATTGATGACTTATTTGATCAGTTACAGGGTGCCAGAGTGTTTTCCAAGATTGACTTACGTTCAGAATATCATCAGTTGAAGATTCCGGAGCCAGATATCCCGAAGACTGCTTTCATGACTCGGTATGGTCACTACGAGTTCCTTGTGATGTCTTTTGGGCTGACCAATGCCCCATCAACATTTATGCACTTGATGTACAGTGTGTTCCGGCTCTATCTTGACTCATTTGTCATTGTGTTTATTGATGACATTCTAGTGTACTCCCAAATTCGGGAGGATCATGAGCAACACCTAAGGACTGCACTTCAGACCTTGAAAGAAATAAAGTTATATGCAAAATTGTCAAAGTGTGAGTTTCGGCTAGACTCAGTGGCATTCTTAGGTCATATAGTACCGAGTGATGGGTTCTAGGTGGATCTGAAAAAGATTGAAGTGGTGCAAAGTTGGCCCAGACCGTCCTCAGCTACAGAAATTCGGATTTTTCTTGGTTTGGCGGGGTATTATCGTCGATTTGTAGAGGGGATCTATTGCAGCAACTATGACCAGGCTTACCCAGAAAGGTGTTCCATTCAGGTGGACAGAGGAGTGTGAGGAGAGCTTTCAGAAGCTCAAGACAGCTTTGACTACATCCCCAGTATTTGTATTGCCTACAGGTTCGGGGTCTTATACTGTATATTGTGATGCGCCATAGGTTGGTCTCGGCGTGGTGTTGATGTAGGTCGGTAGGGTGATTGCCTACGCGTCCAGACAACTGAAGGTGCATGAAAATAACTATCATGTCCATGACCTTGAGTTAGCAGCAATTGTTCATGCCTTGAAGATTTGGCGGCACTATTTGTACGGTGTCCCTTATGAAATGTACACTGATCATCGGAGTTTGCAACATCTTTTCAAGTAAAAGAATCTTAACTTGCGTCATCGGAGGTGATTAGAGCTGCTTAAGGATTATGATATCATCATTTTGTACCATCCCGGGAAGGCCAGTGCAGTGGCCGAAGCTTTGAGTCACCGGGCGGAGAGTTTGGAGAGCTTAGCATATCTACCAGCAGCAAAGAGGCCCATGGAGTTGGACGTTCAGGCCTTAGTCAGACTGTTTGTGACATTGGATATTTCTGAGCCGAGTCGAGTATTGGCATGTGTGGTCTCTCGGTCTTCTCTTTATTATCGTATTAGGGAGCGTCAGTATGATGACCCCAATCTACTTGTCCTTAAGGACACGGTCCAGCACGGTGATGCTAAGGAGGTCACTATTGGAGATGATGGTGCATTGAGGATGCATGGCAAGATATGTGTGCCCAATGTAGATGGTTTGCGTGAGTTGATTCTCTAGGAGGCTCACAGTTCACGGTAATCTATTCATCTGGGTGCCGCAAATATGTATCAGGACTTGAGACAACATTACTGGTGGAGGATAATGAAGAAGGACATAGTGGAATATGTAGCTCGATGTTTGAATTGCCAGCAGGTAAAGTATGAGCATCAGGGGCCAAGTGGATTGCTTCAGAAGTTAGAGATTCTGGAGTAGAAATGGGAGCGGATCACGATGGATTTTGTTGTTGGGCTTCCACGGACTCAACGGAAGTTTGATGCACTTTGGGTGATTGTAGATAGGCTGACCAAGTCAGCTCATTTCATTCATGTGATGACTACCTATTCTTTCGATCAGTTGGCTCGAATTTATATCCGTGAGATTGTCAGGCTTCATGGAGTACCGGTATCTATCATCTCTGACGGAGGTACACAGTTTACATCACGGTTCAGGAGAGTTGTGCAGCAGGAGTTGGGTACTGGGTTGAGTTGAGCACAACATTTCACCCTCAGGCGGACGGACAGTCCGAGTGCACTAATCAGATACTGGAGGATATGCTCTGTGCTTGTGTTATAGATTTTAGGGGTGCTTGGGACCAGTTCTTGCCATTTGCAGAGTTTACTTACAACAACAGTTATCAGTCGAGCATTCAAATGGCACCGTATAAGGCCTTATATGGGATACAGTGCCGATCTCAGTGGGTTGGTTCGAGCCGGGTGAGGCTAGATTATTAGGTACAGACTTGGTTCAGGATACTTTGGATAAGGTTAAGGTAATTCAGGATCGACTTCGCTCAGTCCAGTCCAGACAAAAGAATTAAGCAGATCGGAAGGTTCGCGATGTTGCATTCATGGTTGGAGAGTGGGTCTTGCTCTAGGTTTCGCCTATGAAGGGCATTATGAGGTTCAGGAAGAAGGGCAAGATGAGCCCAAGGTTCATTGGTCCCTTTGAGATATTGCATAGAGTTGGGGAGGTTGCTTATGAGCTTTCCTTACCTCCCAGTCTAGTAGGAGTACATCCAGTATACCATGTTTCTATGCTCTAAAAGTATCACGGAGATCCGTCTCATGTGTTGGATTTCAGCTCAGTCCAATTGGACTAGGATCTATCTTACGTTGAGGAACCAATGGCTATTTTGGACAGGCAGGTCAGAAAGCTAAGGTCAAAGAATATTTCTTCCGTAAAGGTTCAATGGAAGGGACAGCCGGTTGAGGAGGCGACTTGGGAGACCGATCATGATATGCGCAGCCGTTATCCTCATCTTTTCGCCACTTCAAGTATGTCTCTATACTCATTCGAGGAAGAACGATTGTTTTAAGAGGGGAAGGATGTAACGACCCGGCCGGTCATTTTGAGAGTATTAGCCCTGATCCCACATTTACTGCTTTCCCCGTACCTCTTTCTGCTTATGTGACTTGCCGGGAGGTATTGTTTTGGTTTTTGGGGTGTTTTGGGACAATTAGTCCCTAAACGGAAGCTTAAGTCTTAGGATTTTGACCGTAGTCGGAACTGCATGAAGATGACTCTGGAATGGAGTTTCGTTAGTTTTGTTAGCTCCTTGAGTGATTTTGTACTTGTGGGCGTGTTCGGACAATGAATTGGAGGTCTGTAGCTAATTTTGGAGATTTTGACCGGATGAGGACTTTTTGATAACGGGGTCCGATTCTGATTCCGAAAGTTGTAGTAGGTCCTTAATGTTGAATATGACTTGTGGGCAAAATATGAGGTCAAACGGGCGTGGTTTGATAGATTTCGGCATCAGATGTAGAAATTTGAAGTTTAAAGTTCTTTAAGTTTGGATTAAAGTTTCGGGGTGAGTTGTGAGCGAGTCCGGGCATGTCGACACTCTTAGGTTGTTCTGGAATGTTGGAAGTGCAGATCGCACAATTCCATGTGCTGAGGCACATTTTTGAGTGATGTAGCAAATGAAAAAGTGTTGCAGCAGACTAAAAAGTGCGGACCGCACAATTTTGTTTGCGGCCGCACTTCTGGTGATTTTCGCAGGTTCGCTTGTCCGACTTCGGAAGCTTATATCATTTGGTCTACAAGGAATTTAGAGATGATTCAAAAATAAAAATTGTAGTCCTTTGTGTCTAGTTTCCATAACGAGAAAGAAATCATCATTCGGTCATATGTAGAGAAAGTTATGGCCAATTTACTAAAGCCTGGTAGTGTAGAGGTTGTGAAGTGCGGCCACACAATGTTTGTGCGATCGCACTTGGAATTTTGCGGATCACATATTGTGAGGTCAGATTGGGTACTATATAATCGAGTTTTAGGGTATTATTTTATTTTTTGACTTTCGGAGCTCGGTTTGAGACGATATTTCATGGGTTTTTCAAGAAATTCATCAGGGTAACGGATTCTAACTCGGATTTGGTTAATATACATGAATATATCACTTATTTCATCATTTAATTAGTACTTTGAGATGAAAATTTGGGAAAAAATTGTACAAACTTCATAAACTATAAATTGGGGATTTGAAGGTCGAGTTGTGATCGAAATTGGCTAATTTTTGTACGGTTGGACTCGTGAGTGAATGGGTCTTCATATTAGTGGAAAAAGCATTGTTACTGATTGATTTGAGCTTGGCTCGAGGTAAGTGACTTGCCTAACCTTGTGTGGGGGAAATCCCCTTAGGATTTGCTATTGTTATGATATATGAGCTTCGTGTACGCGAGGTGACGAGTGCGTACACGAGCTATTTGTGGGAAAACCCTATTTTTTACTGAGTAATAGCTTGTTTTCATCTTATCTGAGTATACTAGCATGTGTAGTTATCCTGTTAGCCTAGAATAGCATGTCTACGTGTCTTAATTGCTTATTTGAACTCTTTGTAGCATGTTTAATAAATCCTGCTTCTTTTCTTGACTTGTACTTAATCTAAACTGTAGATTCTCTTGATGTACCTATCATTTGAAATTTTCTGAGCTGTGTATTTACTTTAGGACAACGGGACGGTATCCCAGGAGATCCCCCTGCATATTTACTTTTGCGACTACGAGGCGGTAGCTCGAGAGTTCTCCCTCCACATTTACTTTTGAGACTACGAGGCGGTACCTCAGGAGTTCTCCCTACACATTTACTTTTGAGACTACGAGGCGGTACCGCGAGAGATCTCCCTACACATTTACTTTTGAGACTACGAGGCGGTACCTCGAAAGTTCTCCCTGCACATTTAATTTTGGGACTACGAGACGGTATCTCGGGAGATCCCCTGTTGTTTATTTCCGCGTGTTGTACTGTTATTTCATTGTGTTTTCATTTATGAAGTCTGATATCTTATTATACTGTTATATTCTCAAGCTTTACTTATTATATACTAGTGGGCCTGACCTGACCTCGTCACTACTCGACTGAGGTTAGGCTTGGCACTTACTGGGCATCAATTATGGTATACCCATGCTACTCTTCTGCACATGTTTTTGTGTGATTGTTAGTGAGTCGAGACAATTTTGGAGACTTCAAGGTATATATGCCGCGTCCGCAGACCTCGGAGTCCCTTTCTACTCTTTCCCATATCCATTATCTTTTATGTTTCTTTTGATAGACTCTAATGTATAAAGATACTAGATTTTCTTCTATAGTTTGTGATTCACGATGTTCCGTGTTTTGGGAAGACTGTGTAGTATATTGAGGAGTTGGTTATTGTACATGTTGAGCGGCATGGTATTCAGTCATGTTGTTATTGTTATAGTTAATTGTTAAATTTATGTTTTTATTTTATTATTCCACAAAATGTTAGGCTTACCTATTCGTAGATACTAGGCGCCAACACGACGTTATACGGAGGAAAATTGGATCGTGACACTCGTGAACGCGAAGGCTTACTGGCCTGCCCTTCGCGAACGCGTAGGGAAATTTCACACCCGATCACAGTCCTCCTTCATGAACACGTAAGCCTAAAATCCAGGGCTTCGCGAATGCATCGCCCTTCACGCGAACGCAAAGGCAAATTTCCCAGCTCCCATTTTCTTTCATCGCGAACGCGAGAGTCCTTCCGCGTTCGCAAAGAGGAAAACCAGAACTTGAATGTCTGATTTTTCCAACTTAGCTCCGGGTGGTTCAAAACTCACTCGAGCCCCGGGACCCCGTCCAAATGTATCAACAAGTCTTAAAATATAACACGGACTTGTTCGAACTCTCGAAACACGCAAATCAACAACAAAAATAAGAATTGCACCCCAAAATCGAATTGGATAAAAATATGAAATTCAAGTTTCTAACTTCCTCCGAACGCGCCGAATCATACTTATACTACCTGGAATGACACCAAATTTTGCATGCAAGTCTTAAATAACCATATGAAACTATTCCCAAACTTGAAATTTCAAACGGGCCTCGATTACTCCAAAACCTACTCCAAACCAAATTTAAAGAACCTAAAAACCTTTAAATAGTTAATTTTTACTATTAAGCGCTGAAACGCTCCCGGCTTATCTAAAACCTAATAAAAACATACACCCAAGTCCAAATTTATCATACGAATTGGAACCGTCAAATCCCGATTCCGGGATCGTTTATTAAAAATGTTGACTGAAGTCAAACTTAGCATTTTAAGGCCAACTTAAGGAACCAAGTGTTCCGATTTAAACCCGAACACTTTCAATCCCGAACCAACCATCCCTACAAGTCATAAATTAATAAAAGTACATACAGGGAGTTTTATTTAGGGGAACAGGGTTCTAACAGTCAAAACGACCGGTTAGGTCGTTACAAATATGGCCATAAAATTATGCAAACCAAATCTTTAACAAAATAGCCATTAATGAAGCAAAATTACATAATATTTTTTACTTCTTTAACTGATAAATATTAATGCAAGTGAAATTATTTGTTAAGAAATTCGAATTTGTACTAGATGACTAAACCCACAAAGTTTCTAGGTTATAAGAATGAGATAAACTAATAGAGAGGAAGGGATTTCACAGATCTTCGCACTGATGTATACCGTCGTCAACCACTGTTTGCCGCCGTCTTCAACCATTGTTTGCTGCCGTCAGTTAGATACATCAGTGGAAGAGAAAGTAGATAGGAAAAAGATAGAGAGAGTGAGAAATAGCTGAAAGAAATTTGGGGAAATAGGTATCTGTTTTTTAATTTGGGTTTCCGACTACAACTGTCGCAAAATGTCAAATATATATATTTTTGTTTAAATTTTATATTTTCGATCGATGCAGTTAGTTTATTGGGTCAATATATTTTTTTGACTTTTCACTTTGCGACTGAATCGGTTGCAAATGTGAAAGCTGGAAATTTTCGCGTTGTTTTCCCACTGCTTTAGTCGAAATAACAGTCAATATTATTTTAGGAAAATATGTAATAAAATTAAAATTATTTTCCGGCTACTGCAGTAACAAATTTAGTCGCATTAGCGACCATTATATATTCAGTCTCAAATTTCGGTCAGAAATTAACATTTTTCTAGTAGTGATAAGCGGTATTTTGCTATGATTTTCATCTCACTTCGTTGATTCGTGGTCACCATGGCGGAGCCATCATAGGTGAATGGTAGTCTAATGCACATTCTTTGCCGAAAAATTACATAGTGTACAGAGGTTAAATATATTCTCGCTCTTATTTGAAGAATTTTATACAATTGACAAGCATTTGTTCTCATCATGTATCCTCTCTCTATCAAAATTATTTCTCAAATTTTATGTCAAAGCATTTCTGTGAACTTTATCAAAATACAAAATAATAGAATCAAAATTTGAGATATTTACACACGAATAATGATGTTTTGACTATTGGCCTTTCTTTCTGAAGGTAACGTATCGTTCAACAAATAGCGCGGCAAATTCACTGGTCACTTGATACAAGTCGGAAGCGAGAAAATGAAAGGATAATATTGATACTTTGTAAGTAGTCTTCTTTAATTTTATTTTGTGTCCAATCAAACGTCTTGACATAAAATGCTACGAAGGGATTAAAATATAGAAATAAAAGCGTGTTGATTGATATTTTTCATTACAACTGCACTCCACCTTTCAAAACCAGCAAATCTCTTTAAATAGAAAAACCAACAGTGTCATATTTTGAGATGGTATAATCTTATATTGACAAATGTCTACTACAATTATCTTTTTTTGGTTTCCCACCTATCGTCCCCGCAATGGAGCCGAATTAAATTTGGATTTATGCTGGGACCTCCCTAACAAAAGTAATTTTATGCCCAGAGCTCGAACCCGAAATCTCTAGTTAAGGATGAAAATATACTGCTACAATAATCATTAGCAAACAAATATTTGTACTCCTCATCCATAGTATCACTCAATGTTCTGCCTTTAGTTTCTGGTAAACACAGTACAAACAAACCACAAATTCCAATACTCATTCCAAAAACTCCATAAGAAAACCATCTATTATTTCTCCCAAAAGCAACCAAAATTGGACTAAATGCGCCCCCAAGAACCAATGCTTGTCTCACCATTGCCACTGCTGAATTCCTCACACAAGTTGGAAATAATTCCACATTGTAAATCAATAGTACATTAAAAGATGTACATGCACTAAAAAAAGAAACCAATTGAAACCCCATTTGTAATTCTTTTAAAGAATCATCTTTAACTATTGCATAACCTATGCTGCAAATTCCACTTAATATAGCAAATCCCAAAGTGATTTTTTTCTTGTTAGTTTGCCAATAAGAAAGAATGTTACCATTGAAGCTGGCAATTCTGATAGTGCATTGAGTGTGACACTAAAGTATAGATTAAAAGGTAAATTTCCAACTCCTAGTGGCATACCATAGTAAACTAATCCAACACCAAAACCAATAAGCATAACTGATATTAGTCTCTTGAAAGCCCAATTCTTTTCTACCAACATCTTGATAGCTGAGTAGAGATTGATTGTGGACTCTGAGTTCTGCATAGGGGCGGAGCTACAGTTGTGGGTGCGAGTTCGGGTGAATCCAGTAACTTTTTTCCGGAACCTTGTATTTGTATTGAAATATTTACTAAATCTATATAAATATATACTGCCGAACCTAATAACAAAAGGGGCCTTGGTTCAACGGTAAGGGCTGTGGGTTCGCTGCGAAAGATGGGAGTTCGATTCTCGTTGAAAGCAGTGTTTTATTTTAAAATTTAGAATTCACACACTTCAAATTCTAGCTCCGCCTCTTGGTTCTGCATTAGAAGTTTCAAAGATATTTACATAAATCAGACATGCTTTATGAATAAAATAACATGCAAACAAATGCTCTATAAATAAAATAACATAACATGCAAACAAATGCTGTATAAATAAAATAACATGCAAATAAATAAATGCTGAATAAATCAGACATTTGGACTTGTTTACTCCGTGTACACATAGAGATACTTCTACGCTTTAGCAACTCATTTTAGATTTTTTTTATTTTAAAGGCAGCTCGGTTCACAAGACATTCCGTGTTCACGCAAGATTGACATCATTTTTTTAGATTGGCTCCAAAACCCCCTTCTCATTTTAGATTGGTGTAGTCTTATAAAATTGCTTATCATAGAAACCCACCAAAGCTTTTTTAAGGCGAAATACATAGATGGACACTCAAAACTAGCATTATAATTTTTTTAGACAACTTAACTATACTAGTGATCAAATAGACACCTTTTTCTCGGCAGAAGTGTGTCTCATGAGAAAAACATAAGAAACTAATGGACATTAAGTGCAACATATATAAGTTATCTTTACTTTAAGATATAATTTTCAAAAACAATAAACAAAAATAATGTAACCTCATTTCTTTTCATTAAAGAAGAAAACAATACGAAAATTAAATTGAAAAGGGCAACCCGATGCACAAGGCATCTCACGCGCATGCAAGGTCCGAGGAAGGGCCGCACCCTAAGAAGTGTGAGGTAGACAACCTACCTTAATGCAAACATTAGTGGTTGCTTCCACGACTCGAACCCGTCACCAATAGGCCACACGAAAACAATTTTACCGTTGCTCCAAAACTCCCTTTCAAACTACTTTGAGTAAATGTAGACCACATTAATGCGAAGTAATTAACTGACATTGTGTTCTTGATCTTCAAAATCAATGAAGGAGCCAAAGAAGCTTAAAGTTAAGCTACTTCTTGTTGTAATGCTTTTCAAAGTTAGGACAAATTCTTCTTTGTTTCCTCGTACGTAAAGCCATCTTGGTGATTCACGAACAAAGAAATGAACCAATATTGAGTACAAGATTGTAGGAAGACAAGTCCAAAGGTATAAAACTCTCCAAGTAGAATCTCTATTCACAAAAGCTATAAGTGGTAAAGAAAGAAATCCAATAGTAAAACAAACAAAACCAATAATTCCAACTTGTCCACGCCATTGACTTCCCACTAATTCCGTTGACAAAACATGTGCACAGGTTCCTATTGTAGCTCTTCCAAAACCAGTTAAAAACCTTAAAAATGAATACATCCAAATATTTGTAGAAATAGATGTTATAGCTCCGGTAATAGACATAGTAAATCATGATAAAACCAACATGTCTTTTCGACCAAGTTTTGTGTAAGCTAAGGTAGAAAGAAGGAAACCTCCGATAAGACAACCTATGAAAAACGAAGACGCTGGTAGGCCAGTGAGAATTGAACTCGCACCTACTAACGACAATTCAAAAACGGCCACCGTGTCGGTAAAGGCACTAATGAATGTTTGTTGAGCATCGAAAATCCATGATAGAGATATGAGAATAGATTGTAAGAATTATGCCCATCCAAATTCTCCTATGAAACTTTCTATTGTTTCATAAAGTGTTATTGCTTTTTTTGGCTTCAGTAATGGTTCTGATTGGTCACTCATTTTTTGTGTAATTTGCAAAAAATTCGACTTAATATGCTATACAATAACATAGAAGAAGTTTATATATGCAAAAGCGATAGGACAGGACAAGGACCTAGTTGTATTTATTTTTTATTAATTATGTCAACCGGACTCTGTCGTCCAGCCATAAGCTTACCAAGAAATATTTGTAAAGTTAAATAAGATTTCAACTAGTTGCTCTGCTAGCCAATGTTAGGTTTCTTATTTTCGTATTATATGGAAACCTATGAGGTCAATTCTATGAGCTCGGATTTTGAGTGTCAACTTTTTTATTTTGATCGTGAATTCGGATATAGAATCTTTAAAGTTTTTGAAACATAATTTATATACTTGGAAACTAAGGTAAAAAGTACAATAAGTCATAATAATTAATAATTTAATATATCTAAAAGGCATATAAAAAAATTGTGGCCAAAGAAAAACTTGATTGACTCTCAAAATTCGAACCCTGCCACATAAATTGGGGCGGAGGGAGTAGTATTTATTAGCTACTGACGTCTGAAACTCACTGGCAGAACTAAATTCAGATTCGCGTGATTTAAAGTTCACTAAATAGGGTTTTAGCATTCATTATCAGTGGTAATTTTATTCTAAAGGTCAAACCCGAGACCTTTAGTTAAGAAAAAAGTATTTTACTATTCACCACACCTTTTGACAGTGAAACCTAAGAATTTATAATTAAGAGAAAAAGATCACTCATCTTATCAATTAAGAGATGGCCACTGAACGGTCATTTGAGCTATTGCGTTAGAAATTTAATATTTATACATATCTAATAGGTTTTCTATAATTGTACAACCGCCCCTGAGTTTTCTGACTCATTACATATGTTCTTTTAGTTATAATTGAGCTCAATATTTCACTAGAGTATTATACATTTTACGTAAAGACGTAAGAGATCGGCAATTTAAAACACAAGAGATCTTTATATAGTCATTTTCATTCATATATAACTAGTATTTTGTACCATTTATCTAAATTTGGTTACATTAAGATGTTAAACATTTAGCAAAATTGAATAGAGCACTTTCAAATTAAAATAATACATTGCCACATGAAATCTTAGCCATGACAAAGAAAGAAGAAAATGTGTGATACAATATAAGGGTCCACCAAACTCTATAGAGAACCAGGGTCTCTATTAGTTCCACTAGAACACACGCACACATCAGTAAGTAGATGACAAGAGAAATTTTACGGAGAAAATTCCCAGTTCAACGGGATTAAAAACCATGACCTACTCTTGTAGGATTTCAACTTCACTACTGAGCAACTTTTAGATTACAACCTATGCAACCTAGGAATTAACCTCGTGATCCCACACTAATTTGTAATACTCTATTACAAGCCACTTTATAATAACTCTATTACAAAGACTTTACAACTCGACTAACTCTAGCCAAGACTCAAACACAAAGGTTTAAGGTTTACAAAGGGTTTCCTACAGAATAGTTCTGAACAAGCTAAGTAGGAAATACAATTTAAGAACTATTACAAAATTACAACTCAACTAAGGACATATAATGACTCGATGTGGGGAACTGGTACGTAGTAGTGTTGTTCTTTATTCTTGATGCACTTGAGAGTTGATTGCTTGATCATGAATGACCGTATGAGAGTTTCAGTGATTTCTCTAAGTGAACAAGTGATGTGTTTTACCTTCCTTGATGTTAATAATACATTTGTGACATTACTAGGATGATGTAATCAAGGTAGGTAAAAGATACTCCCCATAAAGTTGACTGCTGCACTGTTTCTGTACTGTAGCGTGTGCAGGCAGCAACTTTACAACTGGGGCTGTTGACTTGTACTGTTTCCTCGGGAAACGATAGTTATTTGTTCCCTCTATTGTTCTTCTGACTCTGAAGAGTTGAAGCATATTCCAAGCTAGAACCTTTCAATCTCAAGGTCTTGAGGATATGTAACTGGTTCCTTATATGGTTCTTGGTAGTAAGTTTGTTAGATCATCAAAACATAAATCAAGGTAGTTTTAACCTATCAATTTTTCCCTTTTTGTTGATGACAAACTTATAATTGAAGATTCCAAAGAAAATGCACAGAACCAGAACGTGAACTAGAAAAGCCTTAAGTTTCTCCCTGAGTCTGTATTCCCCCTTAATCAGTGCTCATTAATCAATTATGCACATTAATCTTACCCCTTTTGGCATCATAAAAAGAAGAGCAACAAGTATATAGCAAAAAGAAGTCTAGGTCGAGTTAACTCATGCCACTTGTGTGCACACAACATGACTAAAAATAGAGCATAAAGACAAGGCATAGTTAGTAAAAGGGAAAAGCTTGCATTATCATTAATTTGGATTTTTCAACAGGAGGAGAGTCAATGTTACTACCACCATCCACAGTTTTGAACTAAACAAAAAAACACCACAAACATCATCGTAACAACAACTGACACTAAGAGAATAGACTGATCACTAAAGACTGGACACTGAAGGGACGTTGTTTAGGGAGCATTAGAAGGAGATGGCTTAGAAAGGGCTTGGAGGACTAAATCCATTCGAGCATTTGCTGACATTTGCTCGTTGAGTAGTCTTTCTTTCAGGTCCTCTACTTGTTTCCTGAGCTCACCATTCTCTTTTGTTAGACGGACAACCTCTTCTCCTTGAGAACAACTGGAACCAGGTGCCTCCTACAGCTGGCTTAACTGAGTCTCAAGGATAGCATTCTTTGCTTTCAAATTCCCTATCTCTGAGGTAGCACTGTTCCGAGCATTGATCAGCTGAGAGATGGTAGATGTTCTTCCAACCCCTCCAATTTTCTCAATACACTCACATTCTTCAAGAGTAGATTTGGAGAAAGTTTGCTTCTTTGTGCCCACTTTAGCTTATCCCAGAGGAACCTTGAAGTGCTTAAAGACCTTGGTGAGAAGGAACTCATACGGCAACCTATGATTGCCATCTTTAAAGTCTGCCACTTTGTTCATGTGCTCTATCATAATCCCAGGCATATTGATGGTGGTGAAGTTGTCCAGTGCTTCCATGAGGAACAGATCTGCACGAGAGGTGATAGATCTTCTCTCAGCTCGAGGCAGCAGTATCTTATTTACCATCTCAAACAACAGTTGATATACAGGAAGAAGGGCCTTCTTCTGAACCCGTTCCCCCTGCTGAACTGCTCTATCCTTTAATATGGCATTTCTGAAGTTTTGAGAACAGGATCCATGGACACTAGACAACCCTTCAGAAGGCACACTAAGAATGGATCCCAACAGGGCAGAGTCCATCAACATATCAACTCCATTCACCAACACAAAGATGTGATCATCTTCAACTTTAAAAAGGTCAGCGTAGAACTCTTCATACACCATTGGAGCATCATTCGTGAACAAATGTGTCCAATGTTGGAACTCACAGATCTCATCCAGCTGTCTCATACCAGCCTCCTCCATGATATCAGGGGCAAATGTGTGGTCCCACAGTACCATTTGACTTCTTAACCTCTCTTTCCGAGCACTCCTTGGATCACTCATTCTGGCCTCTTTGAGGAACCGGGTTCCTCATCTATATCAGCTCTTCTCTTAGCAAATTTGCACGCATTCTTTCCCTTTTCATCAAACTTCACAGACTTTTCAGCAAATTCTTCCATCACCCTGGTATCAGACTCTTCTACCAACTTAACACCAGATGTTTTCACCACACCTTTACTAGCAACAACATCATCAGACTTGTTCAAACCTTCAGCAGACACAGAAGATCCCCCTTTTGGCTTGGGGAGACCATGCTTCTGTGAGCGCTTTCTAGTTAAGGAACTAGGTTCCTCTTATACTTCATCATCCACATTCACAACTAGCACTGACTTCTCACTTACACTTTTCCATCTTTCACTAATTGTCTTCTCCTTGACTTAGCTTGGATGTTCTTAAGCGCAGACTCAAGAGCCTACTTCCTTTTCAACCTTGTAGTAGGTTGCTTAGGAGTGGACTCTTGAGCAACCATTGGTCTACGCCTAGTCAAACTAGCAATTGGCATATCATCAGAAGTCACTAACACCTTTTTCTTCTCGAGACACAGATCTTTCCTCAGGCATCACCACACACAAAGGCCCAGCATCAAAATGAGGAGAAAGAGCAGGGTCAACACTGACCTGTGGATCTTGAGAGGACCCCTGAGTTAAACCTTCTTGGGAGGAATCAGGTCCCTCATTTGGTACCAAGTAGTATTGTCATGTGCCGATTATTCAACAGGCACAAGCTCTCTATCCTCTTTCACAGTCTTAGACTCTTTTCCCTGAGTCCCAAAACCATCATCATCTCCTTCTATAACAACCATTTCATGAGCTATGGACAACATGTTCTCTATTGCCTCATGTTCTTGTACATCCATGGAAAACTCAGTAGAGAAAGGAGTGTTACCTGTGGTCACAAGATCAGGAGCAGTCGTTGTAGAGTCAAGCTTCTCGGAACAATCAGTTGGATATACCTTTGATTCCTTTTTCATAGGCGAGCTTGAAATTGCCTGATTTTCTTCTTTGTCAGTAGTACTCTGTTCATCCCCTTTTTTCGGTGAAGTAGGAGAAGGGCTCTGGGCTACAAATCTTTTGGGAGTCGAGATTTTGCGACTCTTATGAGAACCAGAACTCGAGTGGGTAGGAGAGGAGATGGGATGTGGGTGTGACTCTTTCCTAGGGTTTTGGTTTACAGTGGTGTGGGGTGAGGAATCTAATATGGGTGTATCAACAGGTGAGGACTCAATGGAGATGTCACATGGCGCACTCGAGGTTGTTTGATTTTCAGCCATGGTAAGAAGAAGAGAAGGGATTTGGCAGTTTGAAGAGAGGCAGAAGAATGGGGTTTTGAAGTTTGATGGAAGGAGTTGTAACAGTGATAGATGAAGTTATGATAGATGAGGTACCGGTTAAGAAACGACGACAGTTGTGGGAGTCGGGTCGATAATTATCGGGTAGGACGTTTGGGCTCTCAAGACGCAGTGAAAAGAAACTGACGCACTGACGATGTGGCACTTGTTTTATCCGTTCACAATTATGCGTGAGAGAACAGAGAAACTACTAACCTGTGTCAGAGAACCAGGTTCCCTGACAAATCTTGCATTTGTAAGCTTTTCCCTTTTTACCAGTACGAACTGCATCAACTGCCTATTTGCTTTGTAATCATCATGCATATCTACCTGTAACGGTATAGAGATGAGTTAGACTTTGCCAGAAAATACATTTTAGCTAATTTTACCTGAACATGTCTTTCATAGCCAATCATCGAGAGACCAGGTTCTCAGTTGGGATTTATCAATCCCATAGCCAGATGATTTCTTTCAAAATGTTCTCTACTCAAAGCCTTGGTAAATATGTCTGCAATCTGATCTTCTGTGCTGCAGAATTTCATGCAAATAAGTCCTGTTTCAACATTGTCTGAGGAAGTGATGAAGCACGTCAATGCGCTTGGTTATCTTATGTTGGACTGAATTTTTGGCCATATTGAGTGCACTTATATTGTCGTATAGGAGAGGCACACAATCTGAGAACACTCCATAATCTTCCAACTGCTACTTGATCCACATTGACTGAGCACAGCAAGAGGCAACTGCTACATATTCCGCTTCTACAGTTGAGAGTGTCACTGAGTGTTGCTTCCTTGTACCCCACGGGATTAGGCAGGAACCCAGGAAATGTGCCATTCCATACGTGCTTTTCCTGTCCACCATATATCCTGCATAATCAACGTCAGCATACCAAAAAAGATCGAAGTTGTCACCTGATAGATAGTAGAGAACCAGGTCCTACGTTCCTTTGAGATATCTCAATATTCTCTTGGCAGCTTTCAGATGAGATTCCTTTGGATTGGATTGAAACCTTGCATAGAGGCCCATGCTGAACACAATGTATGGTGTGCTTGCAGTAAGATACAAGAGTGACCCTATAATCCCTCAATACATGGTCTGATTTACAGGAGAACCGGGTTCATCCATGTCTAGTCGGGTAGCTGTGGCAATAGGGATGTCGATGACTTTTGATGATTCCATGTGAAACCGTTTCCGCAACTCCTTGATGTAATTCTGCTGACTTATCAATGTTCCCTTCTGAGATTGCTTTACTTGAAGTCCTAGGAAGAAATTTAATTCTCCCATCATACTCATCTCGAACTCACTCCCCATGAGTTTTGCAAATGCTTCACAAAGCGAGTCAGTTGTGGCTCCAAAGATGACATCATCAACATATACTTGAACAATGAGCAGGTTCCTCCCTCTTTTCTTTAGAAAAAGAGTGTTGTCAATTTTTCCTCTTGTAAATCCATTTTGTAGAAGGAATTTTGACAACCTTTCATACCAAGCTCGGGGAGCCTGCTTTAGCCTGTACAATGCCTTGTCCAATTTGAACACATGCTCGCGATGCTCGTGACTCTCAAAACTAGGTGTCTTCTTGACATAGACTTCTTCTTTTATGTAGCCATTTAGAAATGCACTTTTGACATCCATTTGGAACAGTGTGTATTCCATATAAGATGCAAAGGCAATAAGAATTCTAATGGCTTTCATTCGAGCAACTGGAGCAAACGTTTCATCATAATCGATACACTCTTCCTGATTGTAGCCTTGAATTACAAGCCTTGCCTTGTTTCTTGTTGTATTTCCAAACTCATCAAGTTCGTTCCTGAATACCCACCCGGTTTCTATGATGGTTAGATCTGCAGGTCTAGGGACCGAGTGTCATACCTTGTTTCTTTCAAATTGATGTATCTCCTCTTGCATGGTTGTGATCTAGTCTGCATCTTTTAGCCCTTATTTGATGCTTTTGGGCTTTATTTGAGAAACAAAGGCTGAAAAGGCAAGTGAATTTCTGGCTATTGATCTGGTTTGAACACCTAAGTCAAGAGGGGTGATTATGTTGTCAAGAGGATGTGAGCTTTTGAGCTTCCAGTTTGGTACCTGAATATCATTTGTAGAGGACTCAGGTATGTGTGACTGAGGTTCTTTGCTACTTCTTACTTCAGCAAGTGGAGTACCTTGGACTGCATCAACAACTCTATTTTCAGCTTCAGTTGTTGTGATCGTGGGGCCAGATTCCTCTCGAACGGATGGAGATGTATTTGTATCATCTTTTCTGGATTTTTTGACATGACTCACCATGTCTGCCTTTCCATTTGACATGTCAATAACGTCACCTGGAACAGATAAAGGTTCTCCATCTTGGTCAACAAGTATGTACTTCTTACATGAGAGGTGAGATTCATCAAAGATCACATGTATACTTTCTTCAACACTCTGAGTCTTTTGTTGTATACTTTGTAAGCTTTGTTGTGGGATGAGTATCCCAGAAAGATTCCTTCATCACTTTTGGCATCGAATTTTCCAAGAGCTTCCTTTCTATTGTTGAGGACAAAACATTTACACCCAAAGGTCCTTAGATGTGTCAGCTTGGGCTTTCTTCCATTCATCAGTTCATATGGAGTCTTATTGAGAAAAGACCTGATCATGCACCTGTTCACCAAGTAGCAGGCAATATTGACGGCTTCTGCCCAGATATTCTTTGCGATCCCACTGTCAATCAACATTGTCCTTGCCATGTCTTCAAGAATTCTATTTTTCCTCTCCACAACACCGTTTGGGGTGTTCTTGGAGCCGAAACATTGTGAGTGATACCATTTTCAGTACAGAACTCATCAAATTTAGCATTGTCGAACTCTATCCCATGATAAGACCTGATGCAAACTAAATTATTACCCATCTTCACTTGAATCATTTTGACGAAAGCAACAAAACTTCGAAGGTTTCGTCCTTCGTTCTGAGAAATAGGGTCCAGGTGAATCTGGAGTAATCGTCGACTAAAACGAAGATATATTTCTTTCCTCCCCTGCTTGCCACCCTCATGGGTCCAAATAGATCCATGTGAAGTAGATCAAGTGACTTTGAGCTACTGACTTCTCTTTTGGTCTTAAATGAAGATCTGACTTGCTTACCTTTTACACATGCATCACACACTTTGTGATTTTTGAAACTTGACTTGGGCAGACCACGAACCAGGTCCTTCCTGACCAATTTGTTCAGCAACGTGAAGCTTGCATGACCCAACCTCCTATGCCATAATTCAGCATCATCGTTAATAGTACTTATATAGTTGAGATCACCATTCTGCAGAGATTCAAAATCAGCAACATAGATTTTTTTGTATCTTTTTGCTACTAGCACCACATCACCAGTCACTATGTTTGTGACTGTACATACTTTTGACACAAATTCTACTCTGTTTCCCTTGTACAAATCTAGGAAACACGTAACAATTTGTACTTCAGCCCATTCACATAGTACACATTTTTGATTGAGTGTGAGAGAGACTCCCCAATCCTTCCAACTCCCAGAATGTATCCTTTCTTGCCATTACCAAAGGATGCACTCCCTCCTTGCGGGGCTTTAAGTTAAAGGAAATCAGTTGTACTTCCAGTCATGTGCTTTGAGCAGCCACTGTCCATGTACCATTGTAGGCTTCTTCCTTTCATTATTCCTCGCACAAGATAATTAGGAGTTAGACTTAGGAACCCAAACGAGTTTGGGTCCCTTGTAATGAGGAAAAGGGTGAATGAGGGATCTTCTGGTCCAAGCAGGCATCATGCGTTTTTATGCGAGGGACCAGGTTCTCTACTAGTAGTTACTTTTTCAGCGAAAATTATGTTTTTTTGTTGTTACTGAAATCTGGTCTTACAGTTTTCTTTAAAGTGCCCAGTGTTGCCACAGTGGGTGCAAAGTCAATTATCAGGTACAGTAACATACTTGCTATGAGGGTTGTAGGGAATCTTTTCCCTTTGTAACCCAATCCCCTACCTTCCCCCCCATTGTTGGTGTACATGGCAGTGATAGCATCAGAGGACCAGATCCACTTGAGTGATTTTTCAAGATCACTCTTCACGCTTCCTAGTTCTTCATGAAGCTGTTTGTTTTTCTCAAGTACAACACACAGACTAGACTTCACTGAATTTAACTTACTTTCAAGCTTAATGTGTGCCTCGCTTGCAACTTTCTTTTCCTTTTGAGAATTTTTAGGCCTACTCTCTGTTTTAGGTTCTAAAATTGTTTCCTTCAAGTCCACTACCACCACTAATAAGTCATCTCTCTCATGCTCAATGTTAGAAACTCTCTCAGCTGAGACTTATTTTTATTTTCTTTCAAACTCAAGGGTCTCTTTTAGGTCTACCACAGCAACCATTAGATCATCTCTTTCATGTTCTATATTTGCAATGTTTTCATCTAAGGCATCCTTCTCTTTCTTCAGGTTCTCAATTGTTTTCTTTAAGTCAACAACCACGATTACTAAGTTATGTCTGGTTTGTTCTGCTTCTCCTAACTCCACAGTTAAAGCATTTTTATCATTTATGAGACTGTGGTAAGCATCATTAATACATTTGCGAAAGACATGAGTGTTTTTGGAGAATAAGATTTTAGATTTCTCTGAACATCCAGAAAAGTTACCTCATCATCGTCGTCATCTTCATCATCATCAAACTGAGCCATCAAGGCAAAGATTGAGTCATACTCAATTGCTTCACTTTCCACTGCCATTATTTAACTATCACTATGATTATTTTATTCTTTAGATTCACTGGAGGAGTCTCCCCATGCAGCAAGAGCTTGCTTTACAACATTGTCAGTGACATTCTTTCTCTTGCAGTGTTTATCAGGAACCGGGTTCCTCTTGGCTGCTTTGTCAAAGTTATTTTTGTACTGATCTTGCTTTAAGAGAGGGCACTCCTTGATGAAGTGTCCTGGCTTGCCACATTTATGGCAGAGGTCATAACTTTTGGGCTTGCTGGAGTTTCCCCTTTTTGGAATGCCTCCATTCCTACAAACCATATTCTGTAATCTTCTTGTCAAGTAAGCCATATCACCATCTTCACCACTTGAATCATTATTGTCTGTCTTGAGGACCAGGTTCTTCTCCCTTTTGGGTTCTCTTATTTCATTGTCCTTCTTCTTCTTCATATCATATGTTTTTCAGATTGCCAACAAGTTCATCAATGGTCAGTGTCTGCAAGTCCTTCGCCTCTATAATGGCGTTCACTTTGCTTTCCCAAGAACTGGGTAGAACACTAAGGATTTTCCTGACAAGCTTATTTCATGGAATAGTTTCACCAAGAGAGTGAAGCTCATTAATGATAGAAGTGAAGCGAGTGTGCATATCTTGGATGGGTTCATCATCTTTCATCCTGAAAAGCTCATATTCAGTTGTGAGCATGTCGATCTTGGATTGTTTAACCTGTGTTGTTCCTTCGTGATCTTTCTGAAGATCCTCCCAGATTTCTTTTGCTGATTGGCATGCCGATATCCTGTTATATTCATCAGGACCAATGCCAAAAACAAGAATTGTCTTTGCACGAAAGTTCTTTTCTATGGCCTTTCGATCAGCTTCATTGAATTCCTTCCTCGTCTTGGGAATGGCTACAGCTGGGCGCTAAGATTCTTGGTGGGAACAAAAGGTCTGTCACATATGACATCCCATAGCTCAAAATCTTCAACCATGATGAAATCGTGCATCCTAGTTTTTCGCCACCCGAAATAATGTCCATTGAAACTAGGTGGTCTGTAAGTAGACTGGCCTTCTTCAAAGTTTGGAGGAGCAGCCATGAGGATCATTTCTAGGTGTTAACCTGATAGAAAGAACCCGCTCTGATACCAAATGATAGAATATAATGGTCCACCAAACTCTATAGAGAACCAGGTTCTCTATGATTTCCACTAGAACACACGCACAGAGCAGTAAGTAGATGACAAGAGGAATTTTACGTGGAAAATTCCCAGCTCAACGGGATTAAAAACGACGTCCTACCCTTGTAGGATTTTAACTTCACTACTGAGCAACTTTTAGATTACAACCTATGCAACCTAGGAATTAACTTCTTAATCCCTCACTAACTTGTAATACTCTATTACAAGCCACTTTGTAATAACTCTATTACAAAGACTTTACAACTCGACTAACTCTAGCCAAGACTCAAACACAAAGGTTTAAGGTTTACAAAGGGTTTCCTACAGAATAGTTCTGAACAAGCTAAGTAGGAAATACAATTTAAGAACTATTACAAAGTTACAACTCAACTAAGGACATACAATGACTCGATGTGGGGAACTGGTACATAGTAGTGTTGTTCTTTATTCTTGACGCACTTGAGAGTTGATTGCTTGATCATGAATGACCGTGTGAGAGCTTTAGTGATTTCTCTAAGTGAACAAGTGATTTTTTTACCTTCCTTGATGTTAATAATGCATTTGTGACATCACTAGGATGATGTAAGCAAGGTAGGTAAAAGATACTCCCCATAAAGTTGACTGCTGCACTGTTTCTGCACTGTAGCGTGTGCAGGCAGCAGTTTTACAATTGGGGCAGTTGACTTGTACTGTTTCCTCGGGAAACGATAGTTATTTGTTCCCTCTGTTGTTCCTCTGACTCTGAAGAGTTGAAGCATATTCCAAGCTGGAACCTTTCGATCTCAAGATCTTGAGGATATGTAACTGGTTCCTTATCTGATTCTTGGCAGTAAGTTTGTTAGATCATCAAAACATAAATCAAGGTAGTTGTAACCTACCAATTTCTCCCTACATAAAGTACTTAATGTTTTGGTTTGGCGTTTGGTAAGACAGCACTCTCGGGCGTACATAGAATTTTTGTAAGCGGGATCGTATTTAAATAAATAAGTATTATCTAATTCCATTTTCCCATAAGTTGAAACGAAAGCCTTGGCCCAATTGTATTATTGAATATTTTTGCAAAGGAAAATGTCGGTTCAATTCTCTTTAGCCTCAATTTTTTAACAAAAATGCTCGCTCAAAGATGTTTACAAGCCCAAATATGAGCTTGACCAGTGGACTAAGAAGTAATATTTGCTAAGAATAAGCGGTTCCATTATTATATATTGCTTCATTTCTACAAAATATTAATATAAACATTTGATATTTTTCTCGGCGAAGCGGTGATCGCTTCCACCCTTTTGCATCCGCCCCCGACAGCATTGCAACATGACGCTATTTGGAAATAAAGAACTATATTCAAGTCTCCAACTCCCATAGCGTTAGCCTCTCAAAAGTTCCTCCAAAGTTTAATAAAAACATCCCAAAAACATAAAATTGAATAACTGAAGTATAGTTCTATAATAAGATACCCCTTTAATTAAAAATAAATATGAGCATAAATACTTTTACATGTAACTTTGTAACACGTAAACTCCTCACGTTGACATCCATGTATAAGTTAATAATTTAGTAAACTTTTGAGGAAAAATATTACTAAGACATTATTTCTTTCTAAGTTTAACTTATATATATCGTCAGTATAAGGTAATGTTACACAATGAGTTACCCAAAGCATTTTCTTAAAATAAGAGATTTATAATTTTGAACCATAAATGTGACTCGATAGTGTAAAACTTTCGTACACTGACAATATATATAAGCTAAACTTATTTATAGGTGACGGCCACCAGTACCATTTTCCCTATTGCAATTGAAGTAAACATCAGCAATATGCGAATTGAGATTATGAATCCTCGCAAAGTCTCTTGTATTAAAATTCTGACGAGAATCAATTATATTAGGAGCATTCACAACCTCTCGATTCAATTGCTGAAACAACACGAAAATATAGTGACGCATTCCCAGTGAAAGTCGTGGACTCTCGTATCGTATAATTCCATTGCCTGCATTACACACCATAAATTAAAAATAGCCGACAGATGTATACTGGTCAGGAAACGCATGCAGCAAAGTCGCCGGTTATTTGTTTAAAGATCCTTTTTTGTATGTACATATATGCAAGATTAATCTTTTTTGCTGCCTCTCACTATCACGACCCGAAATTCCCACCTTCAGGACCGTGATGGCGCCTAACATTTCACTTGCTAGGCAAGTCCACATTAGAATAATATTAGACATTTTTAAAATAATTTTAAATTGATTAATAACAAGAAACAAATGCGGAAGTAAAGTTTGAAATGTAGTGAATAATCCATAAAAAATGTCTAAATACCATCCCAAAATTGGTGTCATAAGTGCACGAGCTTCTAGAATAATACAAATAAAGGGTCTGAATAAAATAAAGCTGTCTGAAAACAAACACATAGCTAAACTAAAGTAGACAGGGACTTCAGAACTGCGGACACCGTGCAGTTATACCTCAAGTCTCCTCTGAGTAGCTATAATTCGAGCAAGTCTATGGTACGCCGCTAGGACCAACTCTGAAATCTGCACAAGAAGTGCAGAGTATAGTATCTGTACAACTGACCCCATATATTGGTAAGTGACGAGCCTAACCTTGACGAAGTAGTGACGAGGCTAAGGCAGGTCACTTACATTAACCTGTACGCAATAATAGTAATAACCACAATAATAGAATTAACTCAGATAATTCATTTTTAATAGTTGAAGCCAACTCAGCAGTCATAACCAATTATTATTTCAACCGATTTCCGTTGCAGCGTGCAACCAGCTCCCACAATATGTTCACTTTCAACCCTCCAATATATTTATTTTAATCAATCATATATATAGACTTTTAAATAAGTCTGTTGCGGCGTGCAACCCGATCCCCTAATATAGACTTTTAAAAAAGTATGTTGCGGCGTGCAACCCGATCCCCCAATATGGACTTTTTAATAAGTCTGTTGCGGCGTGCAACCTGATCTCCCAATATGAATTTTTAATACAAGTCTGTTGCGGCGTGCAACTCGATCCCCCTAATAGGGACTTTTTAATAAGTCTGTTGCGGCGTGCAACCCGATCCCCAATATATTTATTCACTTACCAATTCTTATAAAAGAATTTTCCCCAATAAATGCAATAATTAATATGAAATTATAAGACAATAAACATACAATAATTATGATTTATTCATCAAATAGACAATGACAAGTAGAAATGTATTTTAGAAATCAGGGAGAAAATAGGCAGTTTAATATTTAATATGCTAAATGTCAAGTAACAATTAAGACACATAAATTAAATAGCATGTAGCAATTATTGCAGGAATTCAAGAATTATTATTTTATAAAGAATAGGAGTGAAACAATTATTATAACAATTAATTCGTATCTTAGAACAATTTATGATTTTCAAATAATTATGCAAACAATTAATTTGACGACGTATAGACACTCGTCACCTCGCCTATGCGTCGTTCACATGCATTTCACATAACAAATAATTTAAGGGTTCTATTCCCTCAAGTCAAGGTTAACCACGACACTTACCTCGCTTTGCAATTTCAATCAATTACTCGACCACAACTTTTCCTTTTGCATTTGTCTCCAAAAGCGTCAAATCTATTCATAAACAATTCGATATACTCAATACAAATCATAGAAATTAATTCCATATAAATTTACTAATTTTTCGGATAAAATCCTAAATTCACTTTAAAAATTGACAGTGGGACCCATATATCAAATCTCGAAAAAACTTATGAAATGCGAACACCCATTCTAAGACGAGTCCAACCATACAAATATTATCAAATTCTGATGTCAAATGGACCTTCAAACCTTAGATTTTTCGTTTTTAGAAGATTTTATAAAAAAATAATTTTTCATCCAAAATTTTACCGATTCATGATATAAATAAGTATGGAATCATGAAATATAATCAATATAGGATAAGGAACACTTATCCCAATGTTTTCCCATGAAAATCGCCGAAGAATCGCCTTACCCGAGCTCAAAAATGGAAAATGGTTGAAAATGGGACGAAATCCCATTTCAAGAACTTAAGTTCTATTTGTCCAAATTTTTGCTCATCGCGATCGCGGAAATTCATTCGCGATTGTGGAAATTCGTTCGCGATCGCGTAGAACAACTTTTGCCCAGGTCCATTTTACTCTTCGCGATCGCGATCGCGAAGCACATTTTGGCTGCCCAGATGATTTAACTCTACGCGATCACGTAAATGGTCATGCGATCGTGGAGAACCTTTTCTCAGCCTTACGCGATCACGTACTGACTTGTGTGATCGCGTAGAACAAATGACTTGCCTAGCTTCGGCCTTCCTTCCTTCAACGCGATCACAGCTTGGCCCTCGCGTTCGCAGTGCACTGGGAGTTTACCTTCCGCGATCGCGTACCTATCTTTGCGAATGCGAAGGGCAAAACTCACGACTCACAATTTCCTCTTCGCGATCGCAGGAAATGCTTCGCGATCGCGAAGCACAATGCACCAGATCATAGTAGAAGCTAAAAAACCAGATTTGTTTCAAAGTTCAAATGGTCCGTAGGCTATCCGAAACTCACCTGAGCCCTCGGGGTTCCCAACCAAACATGCACACAAGTCTAAAAACCTCATACGAACTGACTCGCGCAATCAAAGCACCAATTTAACACCTAGAATTACGAATCAGATAACAAATCAATGAAAGTTTTTAGAAAATTTTAAAACTTCTATTTTAATAACCGAACGTCCGAATCATGTCAAATCAACTCTGTTTCTCATCAAATTCGACAGACAAGTCATAAATGACATAATAGAGCAATTCAAATTTTTGGAATCAGATTCCGATCCCGATATCAAAAAGTCAAATCCGTGGTCAAACATTGGAAATCTTTAGCCTTTAAATTTCTAGTTTCCGTTAAATTGCCATAACTTGAGCTAGGGACCTCCAAATTAAATTCCGGGCATACGCCCAAGTCCCAAAGAACGATACAGACCTATTAGAACTGTCAAAACACTGATCTGGGTCCATTTGCTCAACATATTGACCAAAGTCAATTTCAGTTGAGTTTTAAGGCTCTATTTCATATTTTAATCCATTTTTCACATAAAAACTTTTCGAAAGATTATACGGACTGCGCACGCAAGTTGGAAAATGATAAATAGTGTTTTTTGAGATTTTAGAACACATAATTAATTATCAAATTTAAAGATGACCTTTTGGGTCATCACATTCTCCACATATAAAACAAGCGTTCGTCCTCGAACGGAGTTAGAAAAAGTAACTGAGCTGGTGAAAAGTTGTGGATATTTACTCCGCATGTCCAACTTGGGCTCCCAGGTTGATACCTCTACCGGCTGACCTCTCCATTGCATCCAAACTGAAGGATAACTCTTAGACCTCAACTGCTTGACCTGCCGGGCTAGAATAGCTACCGACTCTTCCTCATAAGTCAAATCTTTGTCCGAATGAACTAAGGTGAAATCTAACACATGGGACGGATCACCATAATATTTTCGGAGCATAGACACATGGAACACTGTATGAACCACTTATAAACTAGGTAGTAATGCAAGCATGTAGGCTACTTCACCCACCCTTTCAAGAATTTCAAAGGGTCCAATATACCTAGGGCTCAACTTGCCCTTCTTTCCGAACCTCATTACACGTTTCATTGGTGAAACCCGGAGCAATATTCTTTCTCCAACCATGAATGTAATATCACGAACTTTATGGTCGGCATAACTCTTTTGCCTAGACTTAGCTGTGTGAAGTCGCTTTTGAATAACCTTGACCTTATCCAAGGCATCCTGTACCAAATTGGTACCCAACAACCGAGCCTCTCCCGGTTCATACCAGCCAACTGGCTAACAACATCACCTTCCGTATAATTCCTCGTATGGAGCCATCAGAATGCTCGACTGGTAGCTATTATTATTAGCAAACTCTGCAAGTGGAAAGAACTAATCCCAAGAACATCCAAAGTCTATAACACAAGCGCGAAGCATATCTTCCAATATCTAAATAGTTCGTTCTGGCTGTCCATCTATCTTTGGATGTAATGTTGTACTCAACTAAACATGCGTGCCTAATTCATGATGTACAGCCCTCCAAAAATGTGAGGTAAATTGCGTACCTCGATCTGAATAATAGTCTCGGGCACACCGTGTAGGAGGACAATCTCACGAATGTAAATTTCAGCTAACCTCTCTGAAGAATAGGTAACCACCACTGGAATGAAATGTGCTAACTTGGTCAACCTGTCTATAATGACCCAAACTGCGTCAAATTTTCTCTGAGTCCGTGGGAGCCCAACGACAAAATCCATAATGATACGCTCCCACTTCCACTCAGGAATTTCTAACTCGTGAAGCAAACCACCAAGTCTCTGATGCTCGCACTTGACTTGTTTACAATATAGACACCGAGCTACATATTCAACTATATCCTTCTTCATTCTCTTCCACCAATAATGTTGTCGTAAATCTTGATATTGTGTGCCTCTTCAAGAATTAATTCACGAAGCTCGTCAACATTATGCACACAAATATGACCCTACATTAGCAGAACTCCATCTTCCCCCACAACAACCTGTTTGGCATCTCCGTGCCACACCGTGCCCTTAAGGACAAGCAAATGAGGATTATCATATTGTTGTTCCCTGATGCGCTCATATAAAGAAGATCGAGCGACTATGCAATCTAGAACCGACTGGGTTCCGAAACATCTAACCTCATGAACTGATTAGCCAACGTTTGAAGATCTGTAGATAACAGCTTATCACCAATCGGAATATACGCAAGACTGCCCATACTCACTGCCTTTCTACTGAGGATCATCATATTGTTGTTCCCTGATGCGCTCATATAAAGAAGATCGAGCGACTATGCAATCTAGAACCGATTGGGTTCCAAAACATCTAACCTCACGAACTTATTAGCCAAAGTTTGGAGATCTGTAGATAACGGCTTATCACCAACCGGAATATACGCAAGACTGCCCATACTCACTGCCTTTCTACTCAAAGCATCGGCCACTACATTGGTCTTTCTGGGGTGATATCATAGTCTTTTAACAACTCCAACCATATTCTCTGCCTCAAATTAATAGCTTTTTATTTGAACAGATACTGAAGGCTACGATGATCAGTAAATACCTCACACGAGATACCATATAGGTAATGTCTCCAAATCTTCAGCGCGTGAACAATGACTACCAATTCTAAGTCATGAATAGGGTAATTCTTCTCGTGAACTTTTAACTGCCGCGACGCATATGCAATCACCCTGCCATCTTGCATTTATACTGCACCAAGCCCAACATGAGAGGCGCCACAATATATGGTATAAGATCCTGAACCTGTGGGTAATACCAACACTAGAGCCGTAGTCAAAGCAGTCTTAAGCTTCTGACAGCTCAACTCACACTCGTCTGAACATCTCAATGGGATACCTTTCTGGGTCAGTCTGGTCAATGGGCTTGCTATAGATGAAAATCCTTCCACGGATCGACGATAATAACCCGCAAAACCCAGGAAACTTTGGATCTCTATAACTGAAGTAGGTCTAGGCCAATTCTGAACAACTTCAATATTCTTAGGATCCATCTTTATTCCTTCTGCAGATATAACATGCCCCAAAATGGCAACTGAATATAACCAAAACTCACATTTTGAAAATTTGGCATATAACTGATTATTCCTCAAAGTCTGAAGCACACTCCGAAGATGCTGCTCATGCTCCTCTCAACTGCTGGATTAAATCAAGATATCATCAATGAATATAACCATAAAAGAATCCAAATAGGGATTGAACACCTGATTCATCAAATCCATAAATGTTGCTGGGGCATTTGTCAACCCAAATGACATCACTAGGAATTCGCAATGCCCATACCAAGTTCGAAAAGGTGTCTTAGGGACATCAGATGCCCTAATCTCCAACTGATGGTAACCTAGCCTTAAATCGATCTTCGAAAATACCTTGGCACCCTGAAGGTGATCGAATAAGTTATCAATTCTTGGCAGCGGATATTTGTTCTTAATAGTAGCTTTGTTCAACTGCCAATAATCTATACACATTCACATTGAACCATCTTTATTCTTAACAAATAATATTGGGGCACCCCAGAGCGAGACACTGGGTCTAATGAATCCCTGATCAAGCAAGTCTTGTAACTGCTCCTTCAATTCTTTCAACTCCGGCGGGTCCATACAATATGGTGGAATAGAAATGGGTTGAGTTCCCAGATCCCAAGCAATACAGAAGTCAATATCTCTTTCGGGTGGCATCCCCGGCAAATATGCAGGAAGTACTTTTGGAAATTCACGAACAACCGGTACTGAGTCCATAGAAGGAACATCCGCACTGGGATCGCGAATATAAGCCAAATAGGCTAGACACCCTTTCTCGACCATACGTCGAGCTTTCATATAAAAATAATCTTGTTGATAGAAAGACCAGGAGTTCCTTTCCACTCTAACCGAGGTAACCCCGTCATGGCTAGGGTCACTGTCTTGGCATGAAAATCCAATATAGTATGATAAGGTGATATCCAATCCATAACCAAGATGACATCAAAATCTACCATATCAAGAGGTAGAATATCCATACTAGACTTAATACTACCAACAGTAACCACACACAAACGATAAACATGATCTACTAAAACATAGTATCCTACCGGTGTAGATACACACACAGAAGCACTCAAAGCATCACAAGGAACAACCAAATATGAAGCAAAATAGGAGGACACATAGGAATAAGTAGATCCTAGGTCAAATAGAACTGAAGCATCTCTATGGAAAACTAGAATAATACCTGTGATCACAGCATCAGATGACTCGGCCTCGGGCCTAGCTGAACTGCGTCCCTGGGACGGCCTCTAACTGGTTGGCCTCCACCTCTAATAGTCTGACCTCTACCTTTAATGGCCTGACCTCCACCTCTAATGGCCTAACTTCCACCTCTAGCTTTCTGACCCCTACCTCTAGCTGGAAGAGCAGGCGGTGAAGCAACCGGTGCCGATATGATAGCACGAGAATCCTGCCGAGATCTGTTACTCGCCAACCAAGGGCAATACCTCCTGATGTGACCAATGTTCCTGCACTCATAACACCCATCCTGATGCCGTGGATGCTGAAGATGAAGCTGACCCAAATGGGTCAGATAACCGTTGTAGTGACTCTGGAGTGGTGGTGCACTTATAGGAGCTGAATGAGCACTAAATGTTGGCTGCCCAGAGTAAGTCATAATAGAACCGTGACTCCCTGATGCACCGTGAGATGCCTGAAGCGCTGAATGAAATGGTTTGGGAGGATAACCCCTACCAAAATTACCCCTACCTCCAGAAGAGGTACCACTGAAACTATCGAACTGACAAGGCCTCTTATCAAACCTCTGCCCTCTTTCCTATGAAAGAACCATCTCGATCCTCCTCGCGAAATTAGCAACTTCCCGAAAAGAAATCTGACATCCGGTCTCCTTGTCCATCTGAAGCCTGATAGGATGAGTGAGTCCCTCAATAAACCTCCTCACTCTCTCTCCCTTAGTAGGTAATAAAATGAGATCATAACAGGCTAATTCCACAAAACGGGACTCATACTGAGTAACAGTCATATTGCCCAGCTATAAACGCTCAAATTGTTTGCGGTAATCCTCTCTTAGTGTGATAGGAAGGAATTTCTCCAGAAATAGCTGAGAGAACTGCTCCCAGGTTAGTGCACGCGATCCAAATAGTCTAGTCAATGTAAACTCTCTCTACCACCTCTTGGCGGAACCCGTTATCTGAAATACAGCAAAATCAACCCCGCAGGTCTCAACTATACCCATGTTTCGCAGCACCTCATGGCAGCAGTCAAGATAATCCTGTGGGTCCTCAGAAGGTGTACCACTGAAGTAAACTGGAAAGAGCTTGGTAAACTTATCCAGTATCAATAAGGCCTTAAAAGACATGGCAGGCCTATTACTGGTCTGTGCTGCAACAACTGGCTGAACTACCCCAACTGGCGGGGTAGCGGGAGCCTAATTCTGGGGAGCCATCTGCTCTAGAGCGGGAGTAGTGGGAGTTTGTGCTCTTCCCCCAGCCTGTGAGACGGCTGGTGCCACTGGAAATGTACCATTCTGGGCCACGCCCTCCATAAGACTCACCAAATGGAATAGAGCGTCCTAAAGCACTGAGTAGCTATGACTCCTTCCGTGACCTGAACCATCCATCTGGTACATTCTAAACTGGAACCTCCTCCTGAAGATCCACCTGAGGTTCTACAATAGGTGTAGCTGCTCGAGCTCTGGACTGAACTCTACCTCTTCCTCTGCCTCGGCCTCTAGCACGACCTTGACCTCGACCTCTACCCTTGGCCATAGTTTCCATCGGGGGCTCGGGTTCCTCTCCATCGGTAGATGTATTACATGTTCTCACCATGTGCGATAGAATAAGAGTAGAATGGTTCAATCATCGATGATAGAATAAATTCACATGACAAAATAAGAAAGAAGTGATATTGTTCCCAAACTTCATAGCCTCTGAGAGATAAGTGTAGACGTCTCTGTACCTATCCTTCACACTCTACTAAGCTTGCTCGTGACTCATGAGACCTATGTAACCTAGTGCTATGATGCCAACTGTCACGACCTGAAATTCCCACCTCCGAGCAAGTCTATGGTACGTCGCTGGGACCAACTCCAAAATCTGCACAAGAAGTGCAAAGTGTAGTATCAGTGCTACCGAATCCATATACTGGTAAGTGTCGAGCCAAACCTCGACGAAGTAGTGACAAGGCTAAGGCAGGTCACTTATATTAACTTGTACGCAATAATAGTAATAACCACAATAATAGAATTAAATCAGATAACTAATTTTTAATAGTTGAAGCCAACTCAGCAGTCATAACCAATTATTATTTCAACCCATTTCTGTTGCAGCATGCAACCCGCTCCCACAATATATTCATTTTCAACCCTCCAATATATTTATTTTAATCAACTATATATATAGACTTTTAAATAAGTTTGTTGCGGCGTGCAACCCGATCCCCCAATATGGACTTTTAAACAACTCTTTTGCGGCGTGCAACCCGATCTCCCTCCAATATGGACTTTTGAATAAGTCTGTTCCGGTTTGCAACCCGATCCCCCAATATGAACTTTTAATAGAAGTCTGTTGCGGTGTGCAACTCGATCCCCCAATATGGACTTTTTAATATGTCTGTTGCAGCAGGCAACCCGATCTCCCAATATATTTATTCACTTACCAATTCTTATAAAAGAATTTTCCCCAATAAATACAATAATTAATATGAAATTATAATACAACAAACATACAATAATTATGATTTATTCATGAAACAGACAATGAAAAGTAGGAATTTATTTTGGAAATCAGAGAGAAAATGGGCAGTTTAATATTTAATATGCTAAATGTCAAGTAACAATTAAGACACACAAATTAAATAGCATGTAATAATTATTACAGGAATTCAAGAATTAATATTTGACAAAGAATATGACAGAAATAATTATTATAACAATTAATTCGTGTCTTAGAATAATTTATGATTTTCAAATAATTATGCAAATAATTAATTTGATCACGTATAGATACTCGTCACCTCGCCTATATGTCGTTCACATACATTTCACATAGCAAATAATTTATGGGTTCTATTCCCTCAAGTCAATATTAACCACGACATTTACCTCACTTTGCAATACAGCTTTTTCTTTTGAATTTGTCTCCAAAGGCGTCAAATCTATTCACAAACAATTCGATATACTCAATACGAATCATAGGAATAATTCCATATGAATTTACTAATTTTCCGGATAAAATCTGAAATTCACTTTAAAAATTGACAGTGGGGTCCACGTCTCAAATCTTGAAAAAACTTACGAAATTCGAACACCCATTCCGAGACGAGTCCAACCATACAAAAATTATCAAATTCCGATGTCAAATGGACCTTCAAATCTTAAATTGTCATTTTTGGAAGATTTTATAAAAATATTATTTTTCTCCCAACTTTTCACGGATTCATGATATAAATGATTATGGAATCATGAAAGATAATCAATTTAGTATATGGAACACTTACCTCAATATTTTAACGTGAAAATCACCAAAGAATCGCCTTACCTGAGCTCAAAAATGGAAAATGCTTGAAAATGGGACGAAATCCTATTTCTAGAACTTAAGTTCTGTTTATCCAGATTTTTACTCATCGCGATCGGGGAAATTCATTCGTGATCGCGTAGAACAACCTTTGCCTAGGTCCATTTTACTCTTCACGATCGCGGGAATGGCTTCATGATGGCGAAGCACATTTTGGTAGCCCAGATATTTTAACAATACGCGATCGCGTAAATGGTCATGCGATCGCGGAGAACCATTTCTTAGCCTTACGCGATCGCATACTGACTTGTGCTATCGCGTAGCACAAATGACGTGCCTAGATTCTGCCTTCCTTCCTTCTACGCGATCGCAACTAGGCCCTCGCGTTCGCATTGCACTGGGCATTTACCTTCCGCGATCGCGTGCCTATCTTCGCGAACGCGAAGGGTAAAACTCAAGATTCACAATTTTCGCTTCGTGATCGCAGTAATGGCTTCACGATCGCGAAGAACAATGCACCAGATGACAGCAGAAGATAAAAAACCAGATTTTCCTCAAAGTTCAAATGGTCTGTAGGCTATCCGATACTTACCCGAGCCCACGGGGCTCCCAACCAAACATGCACACAAGTCCAAAAACCTCATACGGACTCGCTCGCACGATCAAAACACCAATTTAACATCTAGAATTACGAATCGGACACCAAATCAAATGAATTTTGTAAGAAAACTTTAAAACTTCTATTTCCATAACCGAACGTCCGAATCACATCAAATCAACTCTGTTTCTCATCCAATTCGACAAACAAGTCATAAATGACATAATAGATCTATTCAAATTTTTGGATTCGAATTCCGACCCCAATATTAAAAAGTCAAATCTGTGGTCAAACTTTGGAAATCTTTAGCCTTTAAATTTTTAGTATCCGTTAAATTGCCATTATTTGAGCTAGGGACCTCCAAATTAAATTCCGGGCATACACCCAAGTTCTAAATCATGATACAGACCTACTGGATCTGTCAAATACTGATCCGGGTCCGTTTGCTCAAAATATTGACCAAAGTCAACTCAGTTGAGTTTTAAGGCTCTATTTTACATTTTAATCCATTTCTTCATATAATAACTTTCCAGAAAATTATACGGATTGCGCACGCAAGTCAGGGAATGATAAATAGTTCTTTTTGAGGTCTTAGAACACATAATTAATTATCAAATTTAAAGATGACCTTTTGGGTCATGACACTCACCATTTCTTGGTTAGATACAAACATTAATATAATCTATTTCTTGTCCAAGAAAAAACAATCGGTTAATTTCACGTATGGATAGGAATTATATTTTCATAAAATTATTTAATGTTGCATTAAAGTAATTGAGTTTAACAATAAAATCAGTAAAAAGTTTTACCCACTATGACAGTAAAGTCAATAACACTATTATATCGAAGAAATTGAATTTTACCTATTGTATAACAATAAAATCATTACATTTTACATGTTGTGATGCTAAAACTTATACATTAAGGTGACTTTAATGTAAGAAAGTGTCACGACCCGAAATTCCCTCCGTAGGAGGTCGTGATGGCACCTAGTTTCTAAGACTAGGTAAGCCTATTAATGCGGAATAATAATAAATAAACTACAATTCAAATAATTACAACTTCCAAAACCCGGTAGAAATAAGTCACAAGCTTCCAAGAATTTATTCTCTATGTCTCTATACATCAGAGTCTAAAACAAATAAGGAAGAAAATATAGTAAGATAGAAGGGGACTCCGGAGTCTGCGGACGTTGTCAAATATACCTCGAAGTCTCCTCGTGCAACTAGTTTACTGATGCCTGGTCTGATAAGATGTACCTAGATATGCACAAAATAATGTGCAGAAGTGTAGCATGAGTAAACCACAGCGATACCCAGTAAGTGCCAAGCCTAACCTCGGTAGAATAGTGACGAGGTCAGGTCAGAACCTACTGGAAAATAAATAATGGCATGGTAAAATGTTTAACAATATAATAAGATAAAGTGACAATGGAAATGAATCAAGTAGTATGTCACCATTTAATTATACCAAATAATGGCAATTAATACCTCGTGGAAATAAAATAGAATTCTTTTCAACTTTAAGAAAATCACAACAATAATCAAAGTCAATTGCAGCCATAAATCAATATCAACAAGGACACTGCCGAGGTACCGCCTCGTAGTCCCAAATCATAAATAAATTCACAATATCTCATTTTGTTATATCACCGCGGGAGCCTTCTCAGTGTATTTTAAAGAAAAATAATTTCCCAAAATAGCATCCCGCGTTTTAGCCATCCTTACCACACCGCATGACTTCTTTGAAAATCTGCCAACAATCGCCTCAATCCGAGCTCCAAATCATTAAAAAGGTAAAATGGGACAAAGTCTGCCCGAGGGATTTCTTCTATGCGATCGCGGCCTAAGGCACGCGGTAGCGAAGAATAAAATAAGGTTGCCCAGAATTAAGCTTATGCAATCGTGGATAACTCCACGCGATTGCGAAACACGACATTCCTAGACGTACGTGATTACATACTCATTCACGCAATCTCGAAGGGTTAAGCGCGTGGACCAGGTTCTGCCTTGTTTTTTCTTCGCGAACACAGTCTTAGCCACGCGTTCGCATAACACAGTTTGCCAAACCTACGTGGTCGCGGACTCGCCCACGCGATCACATAACACAAAATTTCATCTGCCAATTAACCCTACGCAATCGCATACCTTCTCACACGATCGTGTAGAAGGAAACCAGAACTTGCAGAAACCAGAACTTTAGCTATCAAGCGAAGTCCAAAAATGATCTGTTAGGCATCCGAAACTCACCCAAGGCCCTCGGGACCTCAACCAAATATATCAACAAGTCTTCATACATCATACAAACTTAGTCGAGTCTTCAAATCACATCCAACTATCCTAAAAACACGAATCACACATAGATTCAAGCCTAACGAACTTTGAAACTTTCAATTTCTACAAACAACGCCGGAACCTATCAAATCAAGTCCGATTGACCTCAAATTTTGCACGCAAGACATAAATGACATAACGGACCTATGAAAATTTTCGGAACTGGATTCCGACCCTGATATTAAAAAGCCAACTCCCCGGTCAAACTTCCAAACTTAAATTCTTATTTCAGCCATTTCAAGCCCAATTTAACTACGGACTTCCAAATACAATTCTGAACATTATCCTAAATCCAAAATCACCATACATAGCTGTTGGAATCATCAAAATTCTATTCCGGAGTCATTTTCTCAAAATATTGACCGAAGTGAAACTTAGAATTTTAAGGCCAACTTAAGGAACCAAGTGTTCTGATTTCAACCCGAATACTTGCAAATACCGAACCAACCATCCCCGTAAGTCATAAATTTATAAAAGCACATACGGAGAGTTTTATTTAGGGGAACGGGATTCTAAAAGTCAAAATAACCGGTTGAGTCATTACATTCTCCACCTTTTAAACAAACGTTCATCCTCGAACGGGTTTAGAATTATACCTAGAGTGGTGAAAATATGAGGATAATGGCTGCGCATCTCATGCCCAGTCTCCCAAGTCGCCTCCTTGATCGGATGACCCCTCCACTGAACCTTGAGGGAAGCAATGTTCTTTGACCTCAGCTTTCAAACCTGCCTGTCCAAAATAGACACTGGTTCCTCAACATAAGATAGATCCTTGTCTAACTAAACTGAACTGAACTGAAGTCTAACTTATGAGACGGATCGTCGTGATACTTCCATAGCATAGAAACATAGAATACCGGATGAACTGCAGATAGACTAGGTGGTAGTGCAAGTCTGTAAGCCACCTCTCCAACTCTTTCAAGAAACTCAAAAGACCCAATATACCTAGGGCTCAACTTGCCCTTCTTCCCGAACCTCATCACACCCTTCATAGGAGAAACCCGGAGCAGGACCCGCTTACCAATCATGAATGCAACATCACGAACCTTCTGATCCGCATAACTCTTCTGTCTATATTGGGTTGTACGAAGTCGATCCTGAATCGATTTAACTTTTTCCAATACATCCCGAACCAAGTCTGTACCCAATAGCCTAGATTAGCCTAGTTCGAGCTAACCCGCTGGAGACCGGCACCGCCTACCATACAAGGCCTCATACGGAGCCATCTGAATACTCAACTGATAACTATTTTTGTAAGAAAACTCCACAAGTGGTAAAAACTGATTCCAAGCACCCCCAAAATCTATCACACACGCACGAAACATATCCTTCAATATCTGAATAGTGCGTTCGGATTGCCCGTCTATCTGAGGGTGAAATGCTGTACTCAACTTTACCCGAGTACCACACTCACGTTGTACGGCCCTCCTAAACCGTGATGTAAACTGCGTACCCTGGTCAGAGATAATAGATATCGATATGCCGTAAAGTCTGATAATCTCGTGAATATAGATTCGAGCCAACTGCTCGGAAGAGTAGGTAGTCATCACAGGAATGAAATGTGCTGACTTGGTCAGCCTATCCACAAACACCCAAACTGTATCTAACTTCCTTTGAGTCCGTGAGAGCCCAACAACGAAATCCATAGTGACCAGATCCTATGTCCATTCTGGAATCTCTAACTTTTGAAGTAATCCACCCGGTCGCTGATGCTCATATTTTACTTGTTGACACTTTTGACACCGAGGTACATACTCTACTATATCTTTCTTCATCTCCCTCCACCAATAGTGCGGTCTCAAGTCCTGATACATCTTTGTAGCACCCAGATGAATGGAGTACCGCGAACTGCGAGCCTCTTGGAGAATCAACTCATGCAAACCATCTACATTACGCACACATAGCCTATCCTGCATCCGTAATACACTGTCATCTCTAATAGTGCCTTCTTTTGCATCACCGTGCCGAACTATATCCTTAAGGACAAGCATATGATGGTCATCATACCGACGCTCTCTGATGTGATCATAAGGAGAAGACTGAGAAACCACACAAGCCAAAACTCGACTCGAATCGAAAATATCCAGCCTGACAAACTGGTTGGCCAAGGCCTGCATATCAAAGGCTAAAGGCCTCTGTGCTACCGGTAAATATGCTAAGCTGCCCAAACTCTTTGCCTTATAACTCAAGGCATCGGCCACTACATTGGCCTTCCCGGGATGATAGAGAATGGTGATATCATAATCCTTAAGAAACTCCAACCATCTTCGCTGCCAAATTAAGATCCTTCTGTTTAAACAGATGTTGTAGACTCCGGTGATCGGTGTAGACCTCACAATGGACACCGTATAAGTAATGCCGCTAAATCTTCAAGGCATGAACAATAGCTATTAACTCAAGGTCGTGGACCGGATAATTCTTCTCATGTACCTTTAACTGTCTGGACGCGTAGGAAATCACCCTACCGTCTTGCATCAACACTACGCCGAGAGAAATACGTGACGCATCACTTACACAGTATAAGACCCTGAACCTGTAGGTAATACCAATACTGGGGTTGTAGTCAAAGATGTCTTGAGCTTTTGGAAGCTCTCCTCACATTCCTTGGTCATAAATGCAGCAATATAAGAGAAACCCTCTACAAATCGGCGATAATACCCTGCCAAACCAAGGAAACTCCGAATCTCAGTAGCTGATGATGGTCTGAGCCAAATCTGCACTGCTTCAATCTTCTTCAGATCTACCTTGATCCCCTCGCACAAAACTATATGGCCTAAAAGTCCCACTGAATCAAGCCAGAATTCACACTTTGAAAATTTTGCATATAACTTCTTTTGTCTCAAAGTTTGAAGCACAGTCCTTAGGTGTTGTTTATGATCTTCCCAACTCCGGGAATACATTAGAATGTCATCAATAAACACAATGATGAAAGAATCAAGATAAGCCTGAAATACACTATTCATTAAGTGCATAAATGTTGTTGGGGCGTTGGTTAGCCCGAATGACATTACAAGGAACTCATAATGACTATATCGAGTCCTAAAAGCAGTATTCGGGATATCTGGCTCCCGAATATTCAACTGATGATACCCTGAACACAAGTCAATTTTAGATAATAACCTGGCACTCTGAAGTTGATCAAATAGGTCATAAATACGTGGAAATGGATACTTGTTCTTTACTGTAACCTTGTTCAGCTGACGGTAGTCAATACATATCAGAATATAACCATCCTTCTTCTTTAAAAATAAGACAGGAGCACCCCAAGGCGATACACTGGGCCGAATGAAACCCTTATCAAGCAATTCTTGTAATTGTTCTTTTAATTATTTCAACTCTGCTGGGTCCATACGATATGGTGGAATAGAAATGGGCTGAGTGCCCGATAACAAATCAATGCCAAAATCAATATCCCTGTCGAGTGGCATACCCGGGAGATCCGCTAGAAATAAATCAGGAAAATCCCTTACTATAGGAACTGACTCCATGGAAGGAGTATCAACACTAACATCTCTCACATAGGCCAGATATATATCACACCCCTTCTCAACCATCCGTTGAGGTTTAAGAAATGAAACAACCCTGCTAGGAACATGATACAAGGTAGATCTCCACTCTAACCGCGGTAGACCTGGCATAGCCAATGTCACCGTCTTGGCGTAATAATCAAAGATAGCATGATAGGGCGACAACCAGTCCATGCCCAAAATAATATCGAAATCCACCATATTGAGCAATAATAAATCAGCTCTAGTCTTAAAACCAGTGATAACAATTAAACACGACCGATACACACGGTCCACAATAATAGATTCACCCACGGGTGTAGATACATAAACAGAAGCCCTCAAGGAATCACGTGATACGCCCAAATACGGGGCAAAATAAGATGACTCATAAGGATAAGTGGAGTCTAGATCAAATAAGACTGATGCATCTCTATGCCAGACCAGAATAATACCTGTGATAACAGAATCAGATACAACGACCTGTGTCCTTACAGTAAGGGAATAATATCTGGCCTGGCTACCCCCTCTAGGGAAACCTCTACCTGTCCGACCTCCACCTCTGGCTAGCTGTGCAGGTGGAGTGGCAACAGGTGTAGAAATCATGGCCTGAGATGCCTGAGGGCCCTGTGGAATGGGTAGGGCCTGAGAAATCTGTAGAGGTGCACTCCTTAAAAATATGGGGAAATCCCTCACTATATGACGAGTGTCACCACACTCAAAACAAGCCCTCGGAGAATGAGGCTACTGGGACTGGCTCTGGCCTAATCGACTAGACTGTCTGCTGAAGGCACTCTGTACAGGAGGTACAGAAGACACTGGCGGTGCATAATAGGTAACCTAAGGTCTTGGAGTAGCCGGAATACCACTAGAAGCAAGAAGTGTTGAATGAATAGGACGGTGTACATAACCTCTACTATGACGGGCTGCACCTGGGGCACGTGGATTATTATATGTTCCAGAATCTCGGGGTCTCTTAACTTCCCTCTCTTACCTCTCCCGAGTCCACATACCTTCCAATCTCCTAGCAATTTTCACCACATGTTGGTATGTGATGTCCATATCTAGCTCTCAGGCCATACTGAATCTGATACTAGGGTGGAGACCCTCAATATGTCTGCGAGCCCGCTCTCGAATAGTAGCAACTAAGGCTGGTGCATGCCTAGCCAACTCACTAAATCGGACCACATATTATGACACGGTTATAGAACTATGGCATAGCTCCTCAAACTCTATGCTCCATGAATCTCTAAGAATCTGAGGAACATACACCCTTAAGAACATATATGAAAATTGAGCCCAAGTGAGTGAAGATGCCTCAGCGGGACTATCCAACTCATATGCTCGCCACCACTAGTAGGCTGCTCCTCTAAACTGGAATGTCATGAAAGAAACCACATTGGAATCCACAATCCCCAAAGTACAAAGGATACGATGATTCCTCCAGAAAACCCTGAGCATCCTCTGAAGCTAAACCCCTCTGAAACTACGGTCCTAATCTAAGGCCGAACTGGGACAATTGGTTGCACTGGTATAACCTCTAGGGCATGGTTAACTTTGGCTCGTGGATCTGGTGTACGAACGGTGGGAGTCTGTGCTCCTCCCCCGGCCTGAAATGTGGCAGGAGCAAGTGGAATTAACCATGCCTGAGCTAGAATGACAAACATGCTAAAAAACTGGGCAAGAGTCTCTTGAAGTGCAGGAGTAGTAACAAGCGTCTCAGGTGCCTGTTCTCCAACTCGAGCTACTGCTGGCTCTGTTGCAGCAGCTCGTGCAGGTTCTCTGGCTGCACCACGTGGTCTTCTTCGGCCTCTGGCTCGACCTTTTCCCCGACCCCGGCCTCTTGCGGCTCCAACAGGGGATGCGAGTGTCTGATCATCGGATCCAGTTGAGTGTGTCCTCACCATCTGTGAGAGAATAGAAAGATAATGGTTTAGAACTTTGATTTCAACAATTGCGCACGATTAGGAATCAAGGAAGTGAATATTTTCCTAATAGTTCAATAGCCTCCCGAAGCTAAGTACAGATGTCTCCATACCGATCCGTAAGACTCTACTAAACCTACTTGTGACTCGTAACACCTATGAACCTAGTGCTCTGTAAGCCTATCAATGCAGAATAATAATAAATATCTGAAATAAATAAACTATAATTCAAATAATTACAACTTTCAAAACCCGGTAGAAATAAATCACAAGCTTCTAAGAATTCATTCTCTACGTCTCTATAAATCAGAATCTAAAATAAATAAGGAAGACAACATAGTAAGATAGAAGGGGACTCCAGACTCTACGGACGCTGGTAGATATACCTCGAAGTCTCCTCGTACCACTAGTTTATTGATTCCTGGTATGATAAGATGTACCTGGATCTGCACAAAAAGATGTTCAGAAGCGTAGTATGAGTACACCACAGCGGTACCCATAAAGTGCCAAGCCGAACCTCGGTAGAGTAGTGACGAGGTCAGGTCAAGCCCTACTGAAAAATAAATATTGGGATGGTAAAATGTTTAACAATATAATAATATAAAATGACAATAAAAATGAATCAAGTAGTATATCACCATTTAGTTACACCAAATAATGGCAATTAATACTTCGTGGAAACAAAACAGAATTCTTTTTAACTTTAAAAAAAATCACAACAATAATCAAAGGCAACTGCGACCATAAATCAATATCAACAAGGGCACTCCTGAGGTACCGCCTCGTAGTTCCAAATCATAAATAAATTCACAATATCTCATTTCCTTATATCACCGCGGGAGCCTTCACAATTTTTTGAAAGGAAATATTTTTCCCGAAATAACATCCCTCGTTTTAACCATCCTTATCACACCGCATGATTTCTAGCAGTTCCCACTACTAGCCACGTGTATCAAGTTATCCTTACCTCACCGCATGCGTTTCAACACCCAAATCTTATACCACCGCATGCATATCAATATCGCAATTTGCATCTCAAGTGCCCAAATAATTAAACTTGCCAAAATAATTCAAAACAATATTTATCCACAATAAAGAGCTCACGGCTCATGCCAAAATAAATCAACAATAATATATTTCTACAATAAAGAGCTCACGGCTCATGCCAAAATAAATCAACAATAATATTTCAAAATCTTTAATACGTTGCTTAAATACCAAATTTTAAAAAATGTCAAATACTTCGTATTAATAATATTTAATTTAAAGAAAATCAACCTTCAAATAATGCAGAGAGTAAAATAAACCATGTTCCTACTAAACAGGTAAACCAATTAGCAGGAAAAGGTCAAGCAGTTTAAATTATAAACATTTAAATCAATGATGAAGAATATAACAAGGTAAAATTATTTAATTAATATGCAACAATGATCTACACAATTTAAGACATAATCTTCCACATTTATCCCGTGTACACACTCGTCACCTCGTGTACACGACATTCAACACATTAAAACTTATCACTTCAATACTAATCCTAGGGGAAATTTCACCCACACAAGGTTAGACAAGTCACTTATCTCGACTTGCTCCAATTTAATCACGTATTATGTCTTTTCCTCGATTTTTCGACTCTGATCAACTCGTATCTAGTCATAATTACTTTGATACAGTTAAACAAAATTATAGAATCAATTCCATAAGAAAATACTACATTTTTCAGTGAAATCCGAAATTAACTCAAATATTGCCCGTGGGGCCAACGTCTCGGAATCTGGCGAAAGTTACGAAATATGAACGCCCATTCAACCACGAGTCTAATCATACTAAAATGACTAAAGTCCAATAACAATTCGACCCTCAAATCCTCAATTCAATCCAAGAGGGTTTTCAATTTATTTCCAACTTAAATCACCAATTAAATGATAGAAATAGTGATAGATTCGGGTAATCTAACCAAGATTGAATTAAGAACACTTACCTCGATGTTGTCTCTGAAAATCACCCAAATATCGCCTCAATCTGAGCTCCAAATCGTTAAAAATAGAAAAGGGGATGAAATCCCATTTTCAGAACTCAAACTCTCTGCTCCATTGATTTCTTCTATGCGATCGCGGCCAAAGGCATGCGATCGCGAAGAACAAAATAAGGTTGCCCAGAATTAAGCTTATGCGATTGCGGATAACTCCACGCGATCGTAAAATACATCATTCTGAGACCTACATGATCACATACGCATCCACGCGATCGCGAAGGGTTAAGCGTGTGGACCAGGTTCTGCCTCGTTTCCTCTTCGCGAATGCGGTCTTAGCCACGCGTTCGCATAACACAGTTTGCCAAACCTATGCGGTCGCGGACTCTCCCACGCGATCGCATAGGACAAAAGTTCAGCTGGCCAATTAACCCTACGCAATCGCATACCTTCTCACGCGATCGCGAAGAAGGAAACTAGAACTAACAGAAACCAGAACTTCAGCTATCAAGCCAAGTCTAAAAATGATCCGTTAGGCATCAGAAACTCACCCGAGCCCCTCGGGACCTTAACCCAATATAGCAACAAGTCCTAATACATCATACGAACTTAGTTGAGTGTTCAAATCACATCCAACAACCCTAAAAATACGAAGCACGCATAGATTCAAGCCTAACGAACTTTGAAACTTTCAATTTCTACAAACGACGCCGAAACTTATCAAATCAAGTCCGATTGACCTCAACTTCTGCACGAAAGTCATAAATGACATGACGGGGCTATGAAAATTTTCGGAACTGGATTCCGACCCTGATATCAAAAATATAACCCCCCCCCCCCC